>BPLR01011556.1:0-24061 GCA_021605095.1 Caerostris extrusa | reverse complement strand
ACACATGCATTGCTGTGCTAAATGAGTAACAGTGGTGCAGACTTTGCTTATGTGATAAAATATTGGAATTTCCGGTATTTCCAACTGCATTACAAACAAAATATTTCCATTTCATGAGATAGTTTTACTAGCGTCTGTAGCATATCTTCAAAGCTATAAGTGTCCTCTGGGTAGTGCTAAATGAGTAACAGTGGTGCAGACTTGCTTATGTGATAACAAACATTAACTCTGTATTTCCAACTGCATTAGAAACAAAATATTTGGCCTCAAGTGGAGATAGTTTACTAGCGTCTGTAGCATATCTTCACAAAGCTATAAGTGTCCTCTGGTAGTGCTAAAACGAGTAACAGTGGTGCAGACTTTGGGCTATGTATAAACATTAATCCTGTATTTCCAACCGCATTACAAACAAAATATTTCATTTCGGGCGGAGATAGTTTTAATAGCGTCTGAGTATATCTTCAAAGCTATAAGTGTCCTCTCTGTAAAGCAATGAGTAACAGTGGTGCAGACTTTGCTTATGTGGATAAACATTAACTTCTGTATCAACTGCATTACAAACAAAATATTCATTTCAAGTGGAGATAGTTTTACTAGCGTCTGTAGCATATCTTCAAAGCTATAAAGTGTCCTCTGGGTAGTGCTAAATGAGTAACAGTGGTGCAGACTTTGCTTATGTGATAAACATTAACTTCTGTATTTCCAACTGCATTAGAAACAAAATATTTCATTTCAAGTGGAGATAGTTTTACTAGCGTCTGTAGCATATCTTCAAAGCTATAAGTGTCCTCTGGGTAGTGCTAAATGAGTAACAGTGGTGCAGACTTTGCTTATGTGATAAACATTAACTTCTGTATTTCCAACTGCATTAGAAACAAAAATATTTCATTTCAAGTGGAGATAGTTTTACTAGCGTCTGTAGCATATCTTCAAAGCTATAAGTGTCCTCTGGGTAGTGCTAAATGGTAACAGTGGTGCAGACTTTGTTATGTGATAAACATTAACTTCTGTATTTCCAACTGCATTAGAAACAAAAATATTTCATTTCAAGTGGAGATAGTTTTACTAGCGTCTGTAGCATATCTTCAAAGCTATAAGTGTCCTCTCTGGGTAGTGCTAAATGAGTAACAGTGGTGCAGACTTTGCTTATGTGATAAACATTAACTTCTGTATTTCCAACTGCATTAGAAACAAAAATATTTCATTTCAAGTGGAGATAGTTTTACTAGCGTCTGTAGCCCTTCAAAGCTATAAATGTCCTCTGGTAGTGCTAAATGAGTAACAGTGGTGCAGACTTTGCTTATGTGATAAACATTAACCCCTGTATTTCCAACTGCATTACAAACAAAATATTTCATTTCAAGTGGAGATAGTTTTACTAGCGTCTGTAGCATATCTTCAAAGCTATAAGTGTCCTCTGGGTAGTGCTAAATGAGTAACAGTGGTGCAGACTTTGCTTATGTGATAAAACATTAACTTCTGTATTTCCAACTGCATTACAAACAAAATATTTCATTTCAAGTGAGATAGTTTTACCCCAGCGTCTGTAGCATATCTTCAAAAGCTATAAGTGTCCTCTCTGGGTAGTGCTAAATGAGTAACAGTGGTGCAGACTTTGCTTATGTGATAAACATTAACTTCTGTATTTCCAACTGCATTAGAAACAAAATATTTCATTTCAAGTGGAGATAGTTTTTACTAGCGTCTGTAGCATATCTTCAAAGCTATAAGTGTCCTCTGGGTAGTGCTAAATGAGTAACAGTGGTGCAGACTTTGCTTATGTGATAAACATTAACTTCTGTATTTCCAACTGCATTACAAACAAAATATTTCATTTCAAGTGGAGATAGTTTACTAGCGTCTGTAGCATATCTTCAAAGCTACATGTGTCCTCTGGGTAGTGCTAAATGAGTAACAGTGGTGCAGACTTTGCTTATGTGATAAACATTAACTTCTGTATTTCCAACTGCATTACAAACAAAATATTTCATTTCAAGTGGAGATAGTTTTACTAGCGTCTGTAGCATATCTTCAAAGCTACATGTGTGTCCTCTGGGTAGTGCTAAATGAGTAACAGTGGTGCAGACTTTGCTTATGTGATAAACATTAACTTCTGTATTTCCAACTGCATTACAAACAAAATATTTCATTTCAAGTGGAGATAGTTTTACTAGCGTCTGTAGCATATCTTCAAAGCTACATGTGTCCTCTGGGTAGTGCTAAATGAGTAACAGTGGTGCAGACTTTGCTTATGTGATAAACATTAGCTTCTGTATTTCCAACTGCATTACAAACAAAATATTTCATTTCAAGTGGAGATAGTTTTTACTAGCGTCTGTAGCATATCTTCAAAGCTACATGTGTCCTCTGGGTAGTGCTAAATGAATAACAGTGGTGCAGACTTTGCTTATGTGATAAACATTAACTTCTGTATTTCCAACTGCATTACAAACAAAATATTTCATTTCAAGTGGAGATAGTTTTACTAGCGTCTGTAGCATATCTTCAAAGCTACATGTGTCCTCTGGGTAGTGCTAAATGAGTAACAGTGGTGCAGACTTTGCTTATGTGATAAACATTAACTTCTGTATTTCCAACTGCATTACAAACAAAATATTTCATTTCAAGTGGAGATAGTTTTTACTAGCGTCTGTAGCATATCTTCAAAGCTATAAGTGTCCTCTGGGTAGTGCTAAATGAGTAACAGTGGTGCAGACTTTGCTTATGTGATAAACATTAACTTCTGTATTTCCAACTGCATTACAAACAAATATTTTCATTTCAAGTGGAGATAGTTTTACTAGCGTCTGTAGCATATCTTCAAAGCTATAAGTGTCCTCTGGGTAGTGCTAAATGAGTAACAGTGGTGCAGACTTTGCTTATGTGATAAACATTAACTTCTGTATTTCCAACTGCATTACAAACAAAATATTTCATTTCAAGTGGAGATAGTTTTACTAGCGTCTGTAGCATATCTTCAAAGCTATAAGTGTCCTCTGGGTAGTGCTAAATGAGTAACAGTGGTGCAGACTTTGCTTATGTGATAAACATTAACTTCTGTATTTCCAACTGCATTACAAACAAAAATATTTCATTTCAAGTGGAGATAGTTTTACTAGCGTCTGTAGCATATCTTCAAAGCTACATGTGTCCTCTGGGTAGTGCTAAATGAGTAACAGTGGTGCAGACTTTGCTTATGTGATAAAACATTAACTTCTGTATTTCCAACTGCATTACAAACAAAATATTTCATTTCAAGTGGAGATAGTTTTACTAGCGTCTGTAGCATATCTTCAAAGCTATAAGTGTCCTCTGGGTAGTGCTAAATGAGTAACAGTGGTGCAGACTTTGCTTATGTGATAAACATTAACTTCTGTATTTCCAACTGCATTAGAAACAAAATATTTCATTTCAAGTGGAGATAGTTTTACTAGCGTCTGTAGCATATCTTCAAAGCTATAAGTGTCCTCTGGGTAGTGCTAAATGAGTAACAGTGGTGCAGACTTTGCTTATGTGATAAAGATTAATTTCTGTATTGCCAGCTTCATTAGAAACAACAACAACATATTTAATTTCAAGTAATTAGATCGGTTTGATTATGATAATGATGATGTTGGAGATTATTGGAGCTCACTGGTCTCATCAGGGCCCTCATCTCCGGTGGTGACAAACATAAAAGAATGAAAGCGTTGTCAATGAACAGAGGTTAACGGAAATCGTGAGAATTGAAAAAAAAAATCCAAACATTCAAAATTGAATTTAGGTAGGTTAGAACAGAATATTCCTAGGTCTTTTAAAATTAGAGTTCGGTTCATATTGTTCAATCTCTTGAATGACCAAATGTTGGTGGGTGTCAATATTATTGAAAAATATTTCTGAAAGTTTTTTTTTTCAGTACTTTCTGAGAGTTAGCAGGGAGAGGGATCTTTGAATATCAGCGTTTCTCATGAATCAGTTGGCATTCGTTATTTGTCCAATGGTCATATTTTGTTGAACTTCCAAGATTTTAGTATTATAATCAGCGGCATAGGCTCATACCTGGCAAGTATAAGTGAGAAAAGGACGAAGCATAGAAATGAAAAATATGAAGTTTATTATGTCTACTCAATTATTTTTGCAAGAACTGATTTGACTTGATGCGTTGAGATGTATTCTCGCTGACGCTGCTTTATCTCAATTTATCCAAATGTGTTTCTTCTTTTTAATATACTACAAACAAAACATGTCAGAAGTGAAAATGAAACTCCCGTAAAGGAACCACTCTAAAACTCAAAATTCCAGAAATCATTGCCTATGACGGCTTCAAAATTCCTTTTAAAATACAAGAAACGTTGCTTTCTAGCAACCAAAAAGAAGAAAAAAAAAATAAAATGGATAAATTTCAAAAAGAAAGAAATGGATAAAACTGTAGATCAAATAGATCCTAATATTTTAGAAGTTAAATGATGATTAGAGTACTTGAAGTACTCTACTAGTACTTTAAATAAAAAGTGAAAAGAAACATAATATTCTCCAGAAAGAAAAGGTGGGGTATCCCATAGCTTACAGGGTTACCAGACTTGAACTTGAATCGAAGTATATGGGGATGCCAAGCAACAAGGACTATAATCCCTAATCACTAAATAGGAACAGTTCATTTTCCTTATTTAATATATCACTCTCACAACGCTCTACGATCGTGTTAGACCGAGACCTACGGTTTAAAGTGGATTCCAAATCACTACAAACATTGATGGCACCGCCGAGACTCGAACCCGAAACCTGTGGTATCGAGCGCCAGAGCGCTAGTCACTCGGCCATTCGTTACGAGACTTCTCGTAGAAGTTGTAGTATCACAATTGTCTTATAATAAGCGTCCTCTGACATATTAAATATCCAAGAGCATGACAGGACTCTATATCCGGAAGTGCTTTGAAGTAATTTTTATATTTTACAGTAATAGATAAAAGAAAATATTTCTTTTCTCAAAAGGCAAACGATAAAGAAATGTTAATAAAAAATTATAAATGTCAAAAATAATTACATTATTGTGAAGATAACGACAGCATGGTGACATAGCTGTTGCGGATGAGGTTCTAGACTTTTTTTGGGTGGATCGATCGTTTATATTTTTTTCTGGGAATTTTTTTGTTCTAATGCAGCTGGCAAACACTTAGACAGTTTTCTTGAATACCTTAAGGCAAGTGCTGCACCGATTTTACTCACTTAGCACTAGTCAGGAGGTGCGTGTAGCTTGAAGATGAGCTACGGACGCGGAGTAACAATACCCCGCAACGCTCAGCGATCATGTTAGATCGGTTTAAAGTGGATACCGTACCACTACAGACATCCATGGCACCGCTGGGACTTGAACCCGAAACCTGTGGTAACGAGTGCCAGAGAGCTAGCCACTCGTACATTCAGGCCCCTTTTTCCCGGGAATTATATTAGTGATAAAAATTTTGTAGCGGTCAGAATAACTGTTACATGAAAGTGAACAAAAAACAAGAATATTTTTCTATTACTACCACCTCATCATCTAGGGGCCTGAATGGCCTAGTGGTACTACTCAGTACCACAGGTTTGGGGTTCGAGTCCCGGCGGTTCTACGGATGTTTCTAATATTTCGGAATCCACTTTAATCACCACATCCCGGTCTAACACGACCGTATAGCGTGGTGGAGAGTGACATATTAAACAGGGAAAACAAACTATTCCTATATAGTGATTCGGGGATTATGGTCTCTGTTGCTTCACATCAACATATACCCTTTTGATTCCTTCACTATATTATCATCGAAATAATTTACGAAATATTCCTTTCCTAGTAAAAGTTAAATCCAAGTCCTGATTAAAAAGTAATACTTGTGTCGTTATTATTTCTTTCAAAATTTTCCTTTGCTGGAATTAGTGGAAATTATAATAAGATTAAATAGAATAAACCTCTAATATTTATAAATTTAAAATCTTTACTCATATAGAAATGATTGTAGCCACAAGACTAACTTCAATAGACTTTCAGATACGCAAATAAGTAGACTAAGGATTAGGTCCGATAAATGAGAAATTTTTCATGATTCACAATGTTCTTGAGATGAATGAAGATTATAAGAGGACATTATAGTTATAATATATTTATCATATTATAACTATATATGTTAACTATTCATTTTCATATAGACGATATGTAGTTATTCTTGTAAGTTTTAAAATGTTCAAGAACAGCCTTTGTTTCGAATAGGAAACTATAATATACATAATTTAATGTAATCTAATAAAAAGAAAAATTATTACATTAAAATATTTATATTAATAAACACTAAATAATCTTTATAATATTGTATTTAAAAAACATAATTAAAAATTTAACTTCCTTTATTAAATCAATATTTGTAAAACTTGCTGATTCATCTTGTTAATAGTTTTTCTTGAGGTATTATAGTATATATAACCGAATGTCTTCTTTACTATTACATATTCGGATATATATAATATAATACCTCAAGAAATTCAGAGTTTAGAACATTATCGGGCATCATTCGGCATCTTTAAACAATGTACTTAGAACACATTTTTTATTCAATTAATCGTTTTCACATACTAATTTTTATAAAAAAATCTTAAACAAGTAATATAAAAAAAACTTTAAAGTCAATTCCTACTTTTTTTCTCTATATTGCAGAAAGTCCTTTATAAATAATTTTCATTTTTTTTTTTAAGTTTATCTGGCACCATCCATTGGTAGATATATGCAACTTAAATCTAAAAAATATAATTAATTATTTAAATTTAATTAATGAATTAATATTTGAAAAAAATTATATTAACATCAAGTGTCAACCAGTACAAGTTAAAAAAATGTATTTGAACTTGAGTGGATGAATAAAAAGTATTTTATTAACGATTGAAAATTTGAACAAGACATATATAGGGAGAGTGTGAGCTAATAGAAGGAATTGAAAAAAATAGTTAATTTCTTAAAAATATGTGTATTTAATTCACTATTGTTGTGTATATACTACTGTGTCCAAACAGTAAGACCAATTTTCAATTTAAAATTCCCGGGGTTTATGAAATTTCAGTTTTTTTTTCTATTTTAGGTTGCTGTCACTGTCCTTGACATCAAAATATTCATTAGTGTTTGAGTTACGCTTGGCTTTGTGCGACGCTAAAACTGATTTCCGGAGATTTTTGAAATGTCTGAATGAATTGAGCAAAGAACATTGCATTTAAATTTTCTTTGCGGAAACGTATAGACTGTTGCAGAAGGCATTCGGTGAACATTCCTATATCGTAAAGAAATGATTAGGTATTAGCAGTTCAAAAAGGCAGAGAATGCGATGAACCCTCTGGTCGACCATCGACCTCAATCGACGACGCTCACGCCAAAAACTTTAGCGCTTGAAAATAGTCGATTTTCAATTTGGAAACCTTGCTGTTGATGTTGGAATTTCAAAAGGATCGGTCAATTCCATTTTCAGCATCAAACACGTCAAATCTTGATTGATACCTAAAACACTGAATTCGCCAGCTCACACTGCATTTATTCTTTGTGACTGTTTCGCCAAAAATGAAACCCATATCGTTCCACAACAACCGCATTCATATCGTGCGACTTCTGGCTATTCCTTAAACTCAAAAAACCGCTCCGGGGATAACGTTTTGAATCGATTGAAGAGATTCAACGTGATTCGCCGCGTGCTTTGAAGGCTATCCCTGCCGATGACTTTTTAGCATGCACTGAGGATTGGAATAAAAGTTGGCATAAGTGCATTGTGTCCGGAGGGGATTACTTTGAAGGTGATGATATAAATTTGGAAGAATAAATAAAGAGTTTTTGAAATAAAAATAATTGGTCTTACTTTTTGGGAATAATAGTATATGTATCCCCAAACCCAGTTACTTGGAATGAAGGTACAAATTTTACATGGTAGATTATGCCACTAAAAATATTACACACAGTTAAATTTATATGAATTATCCTATCTCTGGGATATTCAAATTACTTAATTACATGCATTTATAGCTCTATTAAAAGCATGTAATATGACAACTATGTAGTTCCTGTCAAAATTTGAAATAACTTCTTCTTTCAGCTAATCAGTTTCAATTTTGCTTTAAATTGATAAATGCTTTTGGCAGTATTGGCATGAGTTTCAATCCCTTTTTCTCAGCCATAGTGTCCACCAGCTTAGCCAACAGGCTATCTGCACTCTTAAGTAAGTACGTGTTAATGTTGATCGACTAATAGGACATCAATTAAACATTTTCAACGACACAGTCAATAACCACTATGTTTCTGTTGTATGAATCGGAATGTAATACTGTTGGTGTGGATTTTTTCAATTCCTACTATTAGGTCACATTCTCCCTATATATATCTTGTTCAAATTTTCAATCTTCCTAAAATACATTTTATTCATCCACTCAAGTTCAAATACCTTTTTTGAAACTTGTAGGGGATGAACACTTTTACAGTTTTTTCAAATATTAATTCATTAGCTAAATTTAATTAATTAAATTTATTAATAGTTTTTTTTTAGATTTAAGTTGTATGTATCTGATAATAGATGGCGCCAGGTGCAAGAGGAAAATTTCAACTTTAATTATAAAAGGCTTTTCTGCAATATAGTGAAAAAAAAAGTAGGAATTGACTTTAAAAAATGTTTTTATTCATCCACTCAAGTTCAAATACATTTTTGAAACTTGTAGTGGATGAACATTTGATGTTAATACAGTTTTTCAAATATTAATCCATTAATTAAATTTAATTAATTAGTTTTAGCTTTTTATGCATTTAAGTTGTATGTATCTACCAATAGATGTCGCCAGGTGTTAGAGGAAAATTTCAACTTTATTTATTTCTGTAATATAGTAAAAAAAAGTAGAAATTGACTTTAATTTGTTTTTTCTATTGTTGCAGATGTGATCGTGATTATAGCGTCCATCGTAGTGCTATCGGTAGGAAGCAGCGGGCAGGTTTTCGCCACCTCCGCCCTGAGGGGTCTTCGGTTCTTCCAGATTCTCAGAATGGTTCGTATGGATCGCAGGGGTGGGACGTGGAAACTCCTGGGATCGGTAGTCTACGCACATAGACAGGTGAGTGCTTACTTTTGTATCATTTCAGTTTAAATTCTTTATTAAACTTAGTCTCATGGTAGCTTCTTCATTAAATTTTGTTTATTTTGTGTAAGTAACTAACTCATAAATATATTTGTTGTCTAAAAACTAAAGTATTGTGAATTTAGATTCTAAAAACGTCAATCTCATTTCTAACAGTTTACCAATATTTTTGTATTTTGTAAGTTAAATAACAAATCGTTGAATTTTTTCATGCAAACAAATTAATTTAATGATCAGTTTCTACATTAACAGCAATTCTGATTGATTAAAGCAATTTTACTGTTCTTTTAAATCATATTTTCCCCATTGCAGTATTTATTAAATTTTTCTCGTATCTTTTTTTCAATGTTCTGCTGTTTCATTTGTCAATGTTCAATGTTTCGCTGTGTCATTTTCACAATATATCAACATATTTAAAAGATTTTAAAATGCATTCAATTAGTTGTTCTTTCGTAGTTTTTTTTTTTTTTTCAATGGTTTGCTGTCTCATTTTATACCGATTTCATTACCAATTTCTATGCAAATTTCCCAGTATATCCCCATAAATAAAAGTTTTTAAAATGCATTCTATTACAGTTGTTACAGTTTGATTTCAGTTCATACAGTTTGAAAGTAGGGTTCTATAAACATGATCTGCATGATGCATTAGGCAGTTACATGCAAGGCATTTCTAAAAGTTTACCAATATGTACATTGAAATGTTTTGCAAGTTAAATAGTCTCATAGTACTCCTTCATTAAATTTTGTTTATTTTCTGTAAGTAACGCAGAAATTTGTTTATTGTTCAAAAACTACAGTATTTTGAATTTTTACATACATGCATTATTTATCTAAAAAATATATATGCATTCAATTATAGTTGTTGCAATTTTATTTCGATTCTTAGTTTGAAAGTAGTATTCTATAAACATGATCTGCATGATGCAATAGGCGATTGGATGTAAGGCATTTCTAAAAGGGCAAATCATTTCGTTTTAAGTTAATCTTTATAAATATTAAATTTAGTCTCATGGTAGCTTCATCATTAGATTTTGTTTATTTTGTATAAGTAACTCATAAATAGGTTTGTTGTCTAAAAACTAAAATATTTTGAATTTTAAATTCTAAAAAAGTCGGTGTGCATTCAATTAAAGTTGTTGCAATTTTCAGTTTTTACAGTTTGAAAGTATGATTCTATAAGCATCATCTGCATCATTCATTAGGTAATTGGATATAAGGCATTTCTAAAAGGCAAATCATTTCATTTTAAGTTAATCTTTTTAATCATTAAACTTAGTATCATGATAGCTTCATCATTAGATTATGTTTATGTTCTGTAAATAAGGTATAAATATGTTTGTTGTTCTAAAAACTAAAGTATTGTGAATTTTGGGGCCTGAATGGTCGAGTGGGTAGCGCTTTGGCTCTCGGCACTACAAGTTTCGCGTTCGAGTCCCGGCGGTGCCATGGAAGTTTGTAATGGTTCTGAATCCACTTTAAACCGTAGGTCCCGGTATAACACGATCGTAGAGCGTTGTGGAGAGGGACATAATAAAAATAAAGAAAAACTAACTGTTCATATATATAGTAATTAGGGAATTATAGCCCTTGTTGCTTCATATCCCCATATACCACTTCATTCATCATCATTGTGAATTTTAACTTCTAAAAAGTCGGTATGTATTCAATTACAGTAATTTCAATTTTATTTCAGTTTATACTGTTTGAAAGTAGTATTCTATAAACATGATTTGCATGATGCATTAGGCATTTCTAAAAGTTTACCATTTTGTACATTGAAATATTTTGTAAACTAAATAACAAATCGTTGAATTTTTCATACAAAAATTAATTTAATGTTTACTTTCTACAACAGCATTGATTAAAGCAATTTTTCTGCCCAGTCTAAAACATATTGTACACCTGCCTTATTTAATAAATTTTTTCGTAGTTATTTTTTTAATGGCATGCAGTCTCATTTGATACAGATTTCTTCTTAATTACCAATTTGTATGCAAATTTCCCAATATATCAACATATTTAAAAGTTTTTTGAATGCATTCAATTACAGTTGTTACAATTTTATTTCAGTTTATACAGCTTGAAAATGATTCTATAAATTTGACTTGCAAGATGCATTAGATAATTGCATGCAAGGCGGTTTTACTTTTTCTTAAAATAATCTGAGTTTACTCCAAATAATCAATAGCCCACCAATTTATTGTTCATCTGAACCATGCAATTATTTATTTTTTATTTATTTTTATTTTTTAATTGAGAATTTGGTTCAAACCAAATAAATGCCATCGAATAATTCCAGTGACACCATGCTTGATTTCGGAGAACAATGTTGGGTCGACGTGGTCAACGATGTCAGATGGTTCATATACAAAACATAAATTAAATAAACATAAAACACCAATCAAACTAGATTATTTAAAAATCCAGTATTGGAAGAATATTTTCATCAGTGAATAAAACCTTTCAAAGAACTTTCAACCTTCATCGGGGAAACAGAACAAAACTTTAGATATTTTGTTCTGTTTCTATCTTATTATTTTCACTAAACTACGCTTTCATTTTGCAAAAATTAGATTATTAATTACAAGTGTTAAGTAATTTTACAATTAGAAGCATAATAAGAGTATCTAATCTTAAAGCATGACCATATGTTGCTTTAAATTAATAATTGACCTTGACTTGACTTTGAGATGTATGCTCTCGTTAACTTAACAATCTTACAATTACCCATCATTCCTTGCAAATAAAACCCTTTTAGTAGTCGCTTCTTTCCATGGATTAATTTATAACCTAACAAGAAGTTATATATATATAATATTAAATTACAAAATGAGTACCAATTCCTTCAAATTAATAATTCCAGTATATATAGAAGGAATTGCTTTTTTTCATCCCTGGACAATTTTATTCTCACATTCTAGGAACAAACTGCAATACCAATGTAAATTAAAGAATGTAAAAGAAAGAAAAAAATATGTAACAATGTGAAAGAGAAAAATATATAACAATTTGCAAATTTCCTGAGTTTTTTTCGCGTATGATAAACGTTTTTCGATAAAAAAAAAAAACTTTTAAAAAATTTCATCATGGGGAAAATTTCTAAAACACTTTCCTTATTAAATTTGCTGCCAATACTTATTTGGCCATTATGCTTTACTTATTAATACGAAATATTAATTGCATCAATAACTTCATTATTGGTACAGCTTTTTTTTTTTCTTACGAGAAGGCATTTACTTTTGGAATTTTATTCCCAGGAATGTATGCTATTTGAAAAATATATAATAAGCCTGTCACTTAAATTTGATAGCAGACTGTATTGTGTGTAGTTATATTACATACAATTACTGTTTTGTACTACAGAGAACAACCTGTCACCCAAATCTGATAGCAGATATTCAGTATCATGTATAATAAGGAAGGTGAATGTCTGAGAAATTTACAGTTCAAAATAAATATAGATTGAATATGAACTATACTATGAGTTGTTCCATCGGGATTGGGGATAGACCACGAGCTGAGAAATGTCTACTCCAATCAGAAGTGAGGGAAACTGAACCCCTCTTGACGGATTGCCTTAAAAAGAGATTTTTGGTGAAGAAGAGAGAGCGAGTTATGTGACGAGTGAACCAGAAGTATTGTTTTTTTTTTCTAAAGTGAGTGAATAGGCCGGAGTTTTCCACCTGTTTTTAAATTGTGCCCCTTGGGGTTTCGAAATCACGCCGTGTGATAGTTAAGGTCTGCAGCAGACCAAGCGATTAGATTCGTCGTAGACTCGAGAACTCTGAAAATTTCCGATCTTGCAGTGAACTGTACTTGTGTATCTAATGTATACCCTTAATTTTCATTTTTTTTTTTGTAAATAGTTTTGTATATACCAGGTGGGCTGCATCTTCTTTTTAGTGTAATTTTTTTTTTAAATGATATTTGATTTAATTTATTAATTTAATTTCTCATTTAGTTATTAATTTTTTATTTGTTTTCACAATTTTTACTTACTTTTTCTAAAATGCTGTGAAAATAGAATCTCATGAGTAAATAGGCTTATAAAATCCAACAATTGCGGGTTTTTTTTTTTTTTTTTTTCATTTCAAAATTTAATTTTTCATGGAGGAATATTTTTTACTGTTATGTTTCGGAGCAAAATAAATTAAAAATTTAGTGTTTTTTTATTTACTTTTCATAATTCTTAGAAAAATTTTTCATACATTATACAAAGCTTTTTTAAATATGGTTAAACTGTTTTTGCTGATAAAAATTTTTATTATAGCTGATATAATTAAAAAATATTTTAAATATAAGAAAACGCATGCAAAACGCATATAGTGTTACACTACACAATATATATATATTACATATATTATGCTTTTAAATAAAATTTAACTTATTCCCATGAACTTGAAAGTGACCTTCTTCTTGAAGCCGTTATAAATCTAGTATGAGTTAATCTGGTTAAAAAATCTTGGAACAAAGTGAAATGGATGTTTAAAATTTTACTTAATATACGTCAAGATTCAAATCTAAACGTAATTCAGTCTTTACTATGTACAATGTAGATTTAAATTGATACTCTTATTTTTCCTATGTAAACGTCGTTGTTTATTTCTATTTTGCAATTTCCATATCTGTAAACATTCTAGCCTTCATTATTAATTACAGTTTGTATGCAAAACAACAATTAATTATCAGCAAATGTAATCGTAAAGATGTCAAAGTTATACGCTAAGTTTGCTTAGATAAAAAGTTTGAAAACTTTGGGAAATGCCTCGAAAAACCATCAATCTATTTAATTCTATAGAAAACACCTAAATTGGGTAGTTCTAGTTTCTTTTAAAGTTCTGAATTTCCAAAAGAATTGTCGTGAATATTCCTTCCATTGTTAACAATGAGTAATGACCTATTCGAGAAATGCGTAGTTACATTGAAATGGTTAATAAAAATCACTTTCTATTGAATCAATACATTAAGTGAAATTTGCAGTTTCAAGCATTTTAAAAATAAATTAGAGTTTAATATGCAACCGAAAATGTTTGGCACACCATAAAAATTAAATATTCATTAACATGTGTGAACAGGATGTTGTCCTTGTTAGGAGTCCTTGACGTTGTCCGAAAAGAGGGCCAAGCAAATAAACTCCATTACAAATTTTGGCGGAAAATTGTACTTTGGGCCCCTTAACTCTTGAAATGATTCATGAATAATGTTAGTCTTAAGGAATTTTCTGGAGAATTTGGCTTTTAATTAAAATATTTTTGTAGTATGGTTTTGAATCACTTTTCATATTTTGGGTTGGGATTTTAAACATTTGTATTTCCAATGGCTATAAGTACTCGTAGTGCGTTGATCAGTTCCTTCTTTTGAAGTTTCATATTTATCACTTTTGGCATTTTCCGGTGCCTATTGAGCTGTAAAGTGCTTCTTATTGTACTTGGAGTATTTTTCATTTTATGCCTAGCATTTTCAAACTTTGATATATTCTTTTTGGTATTGTATGTGATAACCTTTCTTGTAGAATTTGGAATTCTTCATTCTTCATGACTGCATTTATCTTACTTTTGTATATTCTTTTTAGATTCATGAACAATTCATTCTTCATTAAGTTCTGGATCTATTCAAGATTGCTATATTCATGTGGCTATTCAATTTGGCCATTCTTGTAATGTTTCAAGCAATTGCTTCATATATCTTGTGCATTACTAAACACTGGTATATTCCTGAGTTTATTCATCCGTTCTCGAATGTTCACACATAACTTGAAATTTACCGAGCAGATTTCAGTTTTTATATATTTTTTAATCGTATTTTTGTTATCTACTGTTCATGAATTTTTTAACTGTATATTTATTAATCTGGTTTGTTAGGATCTGATTTAATTTTAAATTGTTTCACATACATTTTATTTGAATCTTTATGGATATGATTTAATCAATTTATTTCTCAACGATGGTTATTATATGCTCAACAAATACAAATAGTGAATAAGTGAAGTATAAATAAGGAGCCTAATTGGCAAAAGACTTTCGGGTTTGAGTATCGGCGGTGCCATGGATGTTTGTAGTGGATAGAAATTCATTTTAAACCTTAGGTCCCTATGTATTATGACTGTTGGGTGTAGGACTGACATCCTTACCCCATCAAAAGAAAACATCTCCTGTCTCAAGATTTACCAGTAGTGATTCGATGTTTGAAGTGGTTAGGAATCGATTTTAAACAATATGATTGTTGGGTATTGGAAGTAGGACTGACAACCCTACCCCGTAAAGGAAAACGTCTACTGTCTCAAGATTTACCAGTAGTGATTCGATGTTTGAAGTGGTTAGAATCGATTTTAAACAATATGATTGTTGGGTATTGGAAGTAGGACTGACAACCCTACCCCGTAAAGGAAAACGTCTACTGTCTCAAGATTTACCAGTAGTGATTCGATGTTTGAAGTGGTTAGAATCGATTTTAAACAATATGATTGTTGGGTATTGGAAGTAGGACTGACAACCCTACCCCGTAAAAGGAAAACGTCTGCTGTCTCAAGATTTACCAGTAGTGATTCGATGTTTGAAGTGGTTAGGAATCGATTTTTAAACAATATGATTGTCAGGTATTGAAGTAGGACTGACAACCCTACCCTGTAAAGGAAAACGTCTACTGTCTCAAGATTTACCAGTAGTGATTCGATGTTTGAAGTGGTTAGGAATCGATTTTAAACAATATGATTGTTGGGTATTGAAGTAGGACTGACAACCCTACTACGTAAAAGGAAAACGTCTACTGTCTCAAGATTTACCCGTAGTGATTCGATGTTTGAAGTGGTTAGGAATCGATTTTAAACAATATGATTGTTGGGTATTGGAAGTAGGACTGACAACCCTACCCCGTAAAGGAAAACGTCTACTGTCTCAAGATTTACCAGTAGTGATTCGATGTTTGAAGTGGTTAGGAATCGATTTTAAACAATATGATTGTTGGGTATTGGAAGTAGGACTGACAACCCTACCCCGTAAAGGAAAACGTCTACTGTCTCAAGATTTACCAGTAGTGATTCGATGTTTGAAGTGGTTAGGAATCGATTTTAAACAATATGATTGTTGGGTATTGGAAGTAGGACTGACAATCCTACCCCGTAAAAGGAAAACGTCTACTGTCTCAAGATTTACCAGTAGTGATTCGATGTTTGAAGTGGTTAGGAATCGATTATAAACAATATGATTGTTGGGCATTGGAAGTAGGACTGATAACCCTACCCCGTAAAGGAAAACGTCTACTGTCTCAAGATTTACCAGTAGTGATTCGATGCTTGAAGTGGTTAGGAATCGATTTTAAACAATATGATTGTTGGGTATTGGAAGTAGGACTGACAACCCTACCCGTAAAGGAAAACGTCTACTGTCTCAAGATTTACCAGTAGTGATTCGATGTTTGAAGTGGTTAGGAATCGACTTTAAACAATATGATTGTTGGGTATTGGAAGTAGGACTGACAACCCTACCCAGTAAAAAGGAAAACATCTCCTGTCTCAAGATTTACCAGTAGTGATTCGATGTTTGAAGTGGTTAGGAATCGACTTTAAACAATATGATTGTTGGGTATTGGAAGTAGGACTGACAACCCTACCCAGTAAAAGGAAAACGTCTCCTGTCTCAAGATTTATCAGTAGTGATTCGATGTTTGAAGTGGTTAGGAATCGACTTTAAACAATATGATTGTTGGGTATTGGAAGTAGGACTGACAACCCTACGCAGTAAAAGGAAAACATCTCCTGTCTCAAGATTTACCAGTAGTGATTGGATGTTTGAAGTGGTTAGGAATCGTCTTTAAACAATATGATTGTTGGGTATTGGAAGTAGGACTGACAACCCTACCCCGTAAAAGGAAAACATCTACTGTCTCAAGATTTACCAGTAGTGATTGGATGTTTGAAGTGGTTAGGAATCGACTTTAAACAATATGATTGTTGGGTATTGGAAGTAGGACTGACAACCCTACCCCGTAAAGGAAAACGTCTACTGTCTCAAGATTTACCAGTAGTGATTCGATGTTTGTAGTGGTTAGGAATCGACTTTAAACAATATGATTGTTGGGTATTGGAAGTAGGACTGACAACCCTACCCCGTAAAAGGAAAACATATCCTGTCTCAAGATTTACCAGTAGTGATTGGATGTTTGAAGTGGTTAGGAATCGATTTTAAACAATATGATTGTTGGGTATTGGAAGTAGGACTGACAACCTACCCCGTAAAAGGAAAACGTCTACTGTCTCAAGATTTACCAGTAGTGATTCGATGTTTGAAGTGGTTAGGAATCGACTTTAAACAATATGATTGTTGGGTATTGGAAGTAGGACTGACAACCCTACCCCGTAAAAGGAAAAACATCTCCTGTCTCAAGATTTACCAGTAGTGATTCGATGTTTGAAGTGGTTAGGAATCGACTTTAAACAATATGATTGTTGGGTATTGGAAGTAGGACTGACAACCCTACCCCGTAAAAGGAAAACGTCTACTGTCTCAAGATTTACCAGTAGTGATTCGATGTTTGAAGTGGTTAGGAATCGACTTTAAACAATATGATTGTTGGGTATTGGAAGTAGGACTGACAACCCTACCCAGTAAAAGGAAAACATCTCCTGTCTCAAGATTTACCAGTAGTGATTCGATGTTTGAAGTGGTTAGGAATCGACTTTAAACAATATGATTGTTGGGTATTGGAAGTAGGACTGACAACCCTACCCCGTAAAGGAAAACGTCTACTGTCTCAAGATTTACCAGTAGTGATTCGATGTTTGAAGTGGTTAGGAATCGACTTTAAACAATATGATTGTTGGGTATTGGAAGTAGGACTGACAACCCTACCCCGTAAAGGAAAACGTCTACTGTCTCAAGATTTACCAGTAGTGATTCGATGTTTGAAGTGGTTAGGAATCGACTTTTAAACAATATGATTGTTGGGTATTGGAAGTAGGACTGACAACCCTACCCGTAAAAGGAAAACATCTCTGTCTCAAGATTTACCAGTAGTGATTCGATGTTTGAAGTGGTTAGGAATCGACTTTAAACAATATGATTGTTGGGTATTGGAAGTAGGACTGACAACCTACCCCGTAAAAGGAAAACGTCTACTGTCTCAAGATTTACCAGTAGTGATTCGATGTTTGAAGTGGTTAGGAATCGACTTTAAACAATATGATTGTTGGGTATTGGAAGTAGGACTGACAACCCTACCCAGTAAAAGGAAAACATCTCCTGTCTCAAGATTTACCAGTAGTGATTCGATGTTTGAAGTGGTTAGGAATCGACTTTAAACAATATGATTGTTGGGTATTGGAAGTAGGACTGACAACCCTACCCGTAAAGGAAAACGTCTACTGTCTCAAGATTTACCAGTAGTGATTCGATGTTTGAAGTGGTTAGGAATCGATTTAAACAATATGATTGTTGGGTATTGAAGTAGGACTGACAACCCTACCCCGTAAAGGAAAACGTCTACTGTCTCAAGATTTACCAGTAGTGATTCGATGTTTGAAGTGGTTAGGAATCGTCTTTTTAAACAATATGATTGTTGGGTATTGGAAGTAGGACTGACAACCCTACCCCGTAAAGAGGAAAACGTCTACCGTCTCAAGATTTACCAGTAGTGATTCGATGTTTGGTTAGGAATCGATTTTAAACAATATGATTGTTGGGTATTGGAAGTAGGACTGACAACCCTACCCCGTAAAAGGAAAACGTCTACTGTCTCAAGATTTACCAGTAGTGATTCGATGTTTGAAGTGGTTAGGAATCGATTTTAAACAATATGATTGTTGGGTATTGGAAGTAGGACTGACAACCCTACCCCGTAAAAGGAAAACGTCTACTGTCTACTGTCTCAAGATTTACCAACCCTACCCCGTGATTCTGTCGTAGTGTTTGTTTGAAGTGGTTAGGAATCGATTTTAAACAATATGATTGTCAGGTATTGGAAGTAGGACTGACAACCTACCCCGTAAGAAAACGTTACTGTCTCCAAGATTTACCAGTAGTGATTCGATGTTTGAAGTGGTTAAACGATTTTAAACTTGTTGGGTATTGGAAGTAGGACTGACAACCCTACTACGTAAAAGAAAACGTATTTCAAGATTTACCCGTAGTGATTCGATGTTTGAAGTGGTTAGGAATCGATTTTAAACAATATGATTGTTGGGTATTGGAAGTAGGACTGACAACCCTACCCCGTAAAGGAAAACGTCTACTGTCTCAAGATTTCCAGTAGTGATTCGATGTTTGAAGTGGTTAGGAATCGATTTTAAACAATATGATTGTTGGGTATTGGAAGTAGGACTGACAACCCTACCCCGTAAAGGAAAACGTCTACTGTCTCAAGATTTACCAGTAGTGATTCGATGTTTGAAGTGGTTAGGAATCGATTTTAAACAATATGATTGTTGGGTATTGGAAGTAGGACTGACAACCCTACCCCGTAAAGGAAAACGTCTACTGTCTCAAGATTTTCCAGTAGTGATTCGATGTTTGAAGTGGTTAGGAATCGATTATAAACAATATGATTGTTTGGGCATTGAAGTAGGACCATAACCCTACCCCCTGTAAAGGAAAACGTCTACTGTCTCAAGATTTACCAGTAGTGATTCGATGCTTGAAGTGGTTAGGAATCGATTTTAAACAATATGATTGTTGGGTATTGGAAGTAGGGACTGAAAACGTCTACTGTCCCTATTTACCAGTAGTGATTCTGATGTTTGAAGTGGTTAGTAAAACAATATGATTGTTGGGTATTGGAAGGACTGACAACCCTACCCAGTCATCTCCTGTCTCAAGATTTTACCAGTAGTGATTCGATGTTTGAAGTGGTTTAGGAATCGACTTTAAACAATATGATTGTTGGGTATTGAAGTAGGACTGACAACCCTACCCAGTAAAGGAAAACGTCTCTACTGTCTCTAGATTTATCAGTAGTGATTCGATGTTTGAAGTTCGACTTTAAACAATATGATTGTTGGGTATTGGAAGGGACTGACAACCCTACGCAGTAAAAGGAAAACATCTCCTGTCTCAAGATTTACCAGTAGTGATTGGATGTTTGAAGTGGTTAGGAATCGTCTTTAAACAATATGATTGTTGGGTATTGAAGTAGGGGACTGACAACCCTACCCCGTAAAGGAAAACATCTCCTGTCTCAAGATTTACCAGTAGTGATTGGATGTTTGAAGTGGTTAGAATCGACTTTAAACAATATGATTGTTGGGTATTGGAAGTAGGACTGACAACCCTACCCCGTAAAAGGAAAACGTCTACTGTCTCAAGATTTACCAGTAGTGATTCGATGTTTGTAGTGGTTAGGAATCGACTTTAAACAATATGATTGTTGGGTATTGGAAGTAGGACTGACAACCCTACCCCGTAAAAGGAAAACACATATCCTGTCTCAAGATTTACCAGTAGTGATTGGATGTTTGAAGTGGTTAGAATCGACTTTAAACAATATGATTGTTGGGTATTGGAAGTAGGACTGACAACCCTACCCCGTAAAGGAAAACGTCTACTGTCTCAAGATTTTCCAGTAGTGATTCGATGTAGTGGAATCGATTTAAACAATATGATTGTTGGTATTGGAAGTAGGACTGATCCCTAACCCCGTAAAAGGAAAACATCTACTGTCTCAAGATTTACCAGTAGTGATTGGATGTTTGAAGGGTTAGGAATCGTCTTTAAACAATATGATTGTTGGGTATTTTAAGTAGGACTGACAACCCTACCCAGTAAAGGAAAACGTCTACTGTCTCAAGATTTACCAGTAGTGATTCGATGTTTGTAGTGGTTAGGAATCGACTTTAAACAATATGATTGTTGGGTATTGGAAGTAGGACTGACAACCCTACCCCGTAAAAGGAAAACGTCTACTGTCTCAAGATTTACCAGTAGTGATTCGATGTTTGTAGTGGTTAGAATCGACTTTAAACAATATGATTGTTGGGTATTGAAGTAGGACTGACAACCCCTACCCCGTAAAGGAAAACGTCTACTGTCTCAAGATTTACCAGTAGTGATTCGATGTTTGTAGTGGTTAGGAATCGTCTTTAAACAATATGATTGTTGGGTATTGGAAGTAGGACTGACAACCCTACCCCGTAAAGGAAAACGTCTACTGTCTCAAGATTTACCAGTAGTGATTCGATGTTTGTAGTGGTTAGGAATCGACTTTAAACAATATGATTGTTGGGTATTGGAAGTAGGACTGACAACCCTACCCCGTAAAGGAAAACGTCTACTGTCTCAAGATTTACCAGTAGTGATTCGATGTTTGTAGTGGTTAGGAATCGACTTTAAACAATATGATTGTTGGGTATTGGAAGTAGGACTGACAACCCTACCCCAGTAAAAGGAAAACGTCTACTGTCTCAAGATTTACCAGTAGTGATTCGATGTTTGAAGTGGTTAGGAATCGACTTTAAACAATATGATTGTTGGGTATTGGAAGTAGGACTGACAACCCACCCCGTAAAAGGAAAACGTCTACTGTCTCAAGATTTACCAGTAGTGATTCGATGTTTGTAGTGGTTAGAATCGACTTTAAACAATATGATTGTTGTATATTTGAAGTAGGACTGACAACCCTACCCCGTAAAGGAAAACGTCTACTGTCTCAAGATTTACCAGTAGTGATTCGATGTTTGTAGTGGTTAGAATCGTCTTTTAAACAATATGATTGTTGGGTATTGGAAGTAGGACTGACAACCCTACCCCGTAAAAGGAAAACGTCTACTGTCTCAAGATTTTCCAGTAGTGATTCGATGTTTGTAGTGGTTAGGAATCGACTTTAAACAATATGATTGTTGGGTATTGGAAGTAGGACTGACAACCCTACCCAGTAAAAGGAAAACGTCTACTGTCTCAAGATTTACCAGTAGTGATTCGATGTTTGTAGTGGTTAGGAATCGACTTTAAACAATATGATTGTTGTGTATTGGAAGTAGGACTGACAACCCTACCCCGTAAAGGAAAACGTCTACTGTCTCAATATTTTCCAGTAGTGATTCGATGCTTGTAGTGGTTAGAATCGACTTTAAACAATATGATTGTTGGGTATTGGAAGTAGGACTGACAACCCTACCCCGTAAAAGGAAAACGTCTACTGTCTCAAGATTTACCAGTAGTGATTCGATGTTTGTAGTGGTTAGGAATCGACTTTAAACAATATGATTGTTGGGTATTGGAATAGGACTGACAACCCTACCCAGTAAAAGGAAAACGTCTACTGTCTCAAGATTTTCCAGTAGTGATTCGATGTTTGTAGTGGTTAGGAATCGACTTTAAACAATATGATTGTTGGGTATTGGAAGTGAGGACTGACAACCCTACCCAGTAAAAGGAAAACGTCTACTGTCTCAAGATTTTCCAGTAGTGATTCATTGTTTGTAGTGGTTGGGAATCGACTTTAAACAATATGATTGTTGGGTATTGGAAGTAGGACTGACAACCCTACTCCCGTAAAAGGAAAACGTCTACTGTCTCAAGATTTTCCAGTAGTGATTCGATGTTTGAAGTGGTTAGGAATCGACTTTAAACAATATGATTGTTGGGTATTGGAAGTAGGACTGACAACCCCTACCCCGTAAAAGAGAAAACGTCTACTGTCTCAAGATTTTCCAGTAGTGATTCGATGTTTGTAGTGGTTAGGAATCGACTTTAAACAATATATGATTGTTGGGTATTGGAAGTAGGACTGACAACCTACCCCGTAAAAGGAAAGCGTCTACTGTCTCTAGATTTTTCCAGTAGTGATTCGATGTTTGTAGTGGTTTAGGAATCGACTTTAAACAATATGATTGTTGGGTATTGGAAGTAGGACTGACAACCCTACCCCGTAAAGGAAAACGTCTACTGTCTCAAGATTTTCCAGTAGTGATTCGATGTTTGTAGTGGTTAGGAATCGACTTTAAACAATATGATTGTTGGGTATTGGAAGTAGGACTGACAACCCTACCCCGTAAAAGGAAAACGTCTACTGTCTCAAGATTTCCAATAGTGATTCATGTTTGTAGTGGTTAGGAATCGACTTTAAACAATATGATTGTTGGGTATTGGAAGTAGGACTGACAACCCTACCCAGTAAAGAGAAATGGTCTACTGTCTCAAGATTTTCCAGTAGTGATTCGATGTTTGTAGTGGTTAGGAATCGACTTTAAACAATATGATTGTTGGGTATTGGAAGTAGGACTGACAACCCTACCCAGTAAAAGGAAAATGTCTACTGTCTCAAGATTTTCCAGTAGTGATTCGATGTTTGTAGTAGTTATAGAACGACTTTAAACAATATGATTGTTGGGTATTGGAAGTAGGACTGACACCCTACCCCGTAAAGGAAAAACGTCTACTGTCTCAAGATTTTCCAGTAGTGATTCGATGTTTGAAGTGGTTAGGAATCGACTTTAAACAATATGATTGTTGGGTATTGGAAGTAGGACTGACAACCCTACCCCGTAAAAGGAAAACGTCTACTGTCTCAAGATTTACCAGTAGTGATTCGATGTTTGAAGTGGTTGAGAATCGACTTTAAACAATATGATTGTTGGGTATTGGAAGTAGGACTGACAACCCTACCCCGTAAAAGGAAAACGTCTACTGTCTCAAGATTTACCAGTAGTGATTCGATGTTTGTGAGTAGTTGAGAATCGACTTTAAACAATATGATTGTTGGGTATTGGAAGTAGGACTGACAACCCTACCCCTAAAGGGTGTGCAACGTCTACTGTCTCAAGATTTACCAGTAGTGATTCGATGTTTGTAGTGGTTAGGAATCGACTTTAAACAATATGATTGTTGGGTATTGGAAGTAGGACTGACAACCCTACCCGTAAAAGGAAAACGTCTACCGTCTCAAGATTTACCAGTAGTGATTCGATGTTTGAAGTGGTTAGGAATCGACTTTAAACAATATGATTGTTGGGTATTGGAAGTAGGACTGACAA
>BPLR01011555.1:0-19361 GCA_021605095.1 Caerostris extrusa | reverse complement strand
TAGTAAAAAAAAGTACTATTCACATTAAATGCTGCACTCCATAACATATACCTACAAGTTATCTACGTAGTATATTATTAAAAAACTCTAAAATATAAATCAAGGATTTATATCATAGTTTTGCACGTTTATATCTAAGATATGCACATTTTTAGGAAGGGTTTATATTTAAGTAAAAGGCACGCTTTTTATTCACGAGGATTTATATCTAAGGATTTATATCTATCTATAAATCAAGGATTTTAAACCTGCATATTTCTAACAAAAAATATACTATTATAGAGTGCTATTTGTAATCAACTGTATAATAGGAACAAGAAGATTTAATATATAATGAATAAAATTTAGTCGAACATATTTATTGCAAGATTCTATATAGTGATCCATTATAATTTCTTTCTGATATTAAATATCCGTAAGCATCGATCTAATGATAAATATAAATGTGTTTAAATTGTTCCTTGCTCAAAATGCCTCAACATTTATTTTTAATTAACACTTTACGAAGGCATTTTTATTTGTGTGCAAAAACAATTTAAAAAATAAATACGAGTCTTTGCAATGTCTTGTGAGGAACAACCCTGTCAGTTTCTCTCCTAATAGTATTCTTTATGCTCTGATTTCGAAACATTTCTGCGTGAAGACTTTTAGGAAAGAACACTTTTATTTTTAAAAGATCATAAATATGTATGAACTGGAAAATGGCATTCTAGAAGAGAAATACTTTATTTTAAATCTTCGGCTCATAGAAAAAGAAAAAGCTAGGCACGTTATTTTTATTTATGCATGAACTTGATAAATAAAGAGTATTTTTAAGCTGAACTACAAATAGCCATAAATATCTCTTTTTGTTCTTGACTAAATATGTGAAGCACAATACAATACACTGTAATGCAAACGTCGTGATTTTTTTAAAATGGCTAGTGTTGGATTTCAGAATAGTTTTTTAATTTTTTGTTATTACTGGTTAGGAGTGAATTGGACTTGGATTATGTGTTTATTAAAGTATGATGAAAAATTCGCTTACTATTGTATTGAGAAAAATTTTAAAAAAAAAGATAAATATTTACTTTTAAAATGTATATATGTAACTTTTTACGAATGCAGTATAGTTAACAAAATATTTTTATTTCACTATACCCTTCCGTATATTTATTCAAGTCTAAGTTAATAAATTATCCTTCATAACATTGATACCAATAATTTATTACAATTTTCATATATATCAGACAAATTTGCTGTTTAAATATTCAGCAGAATACATTAATAAAGAATGATATTATTGTACTGCAATTCTTATGATGTTTTTGTTTTATTTTCTAATAAAAGAAAAAGTGTAGAAATTTAAAAGAGCTTGTTAAAACTGGAATTCGCTTTTAATTTTTTTTTTTTTTTTTTTTTTACTGGAATGTACTTTTTTCTTTTTGACCACATTTGAAGTGGAATTTCAGAACACATTTATTGATCTGAGAATCATTTTTATGATTTTCCCAGAGAAATATCTGCTTTATATTTAGGCACGTTTTAGGCACAAGGATTTATATCTTAGATAAAGCAAAGATTTTAAACCTGCATATTTCTAACATAAAAAATATACTGAGATTGAGTGCTTTTTTGTAATTCACTGTAGAATTGGAACTAGAAGATCTAATATATAATAAATAAAATTTTGTTTAACATATTTGTTGTAAAATTTCATAAAGTGATCCAATATATTTCCTTCCTAATATTAAATATCCATAAGCCTCAAACTACTGTACTACTCAAATTGTTCCTTGATAACTAAATCTCGATAAATATAAGTTTGCTTAAAATATCTCTTGTTTAAAATGCCTCAAAAAAATTTTTTTTTAATTAACACTTTACGAAAGCATATTTATTTCTGTGCGAAAGCAATTTAAAATAAATACGAGTCTTTGCAATGTCTAGTGAGGAGCAAGCCTGTTAGTTTCTGTCCTAATAGTATTCTTTTTTATGCTTTGCTTTCAAAAACATTTCTTCGTGAAGACTTTTAGGAAAGAACACTTTTATTTTAAGAGATCATAAATATGTATGAACTGGAAAATGACATTCTAGAAGAGAAATACGTTATTTTAAATCTTCGGCGTTTAGAAAAAGAATAAAGCTGGCACGTTATTTTATTTATGCATGAATATGATAACTAAGAATCTCGATGCGCTGACATTTAGTATTTTTTTAAGCTGAACTACAGATAGCCATAAATATCCCTTTTGTTCTTGACTAAATATGTGAAGCACAATACAATACACTGTAATGTAAACGTTATGATTTTTTAAAAGGCTATCGTTGGATTTCAGAAGAATTTTTTAAAATTTGTCTGGTTAGGAGTGAATTGGACTTTGGTTATGTGTTTATGGAAGTATTATGTATTATTATTGTATTGAGAATAATTTTAAAAATAAAATATACAGGTTTTCTTTTAAAAAATGCATATATGTGATTTTTAAGTATGATGTTAGGTCGTCAAAATGTTTTCATGTAAGTATAAACTTCCACAAATTTATTCTAGTATAAGTTATTAAATGATCATTCATAACAGTGATACTGATAATTTATTATAAACTTCATATATATGAGAGAATTTTCTGTTTAAATATTCAGTAAATTACATTAATAAAGAATATTGTTATTGTACTACAATTTTTATTATATTTTTGTTTTTATTTTCGAATAAAATGAAATGTGCAGAAATTTAAAGAGCTTGTTGAAACTGCAAATCGCTTTTAATTTTTTTTTTACTGGAATGTGCATTTTTCGTTTTTGACCAAATTTGAAGGGAAGATTTGGAGAACAAATTTATAAATCTGAGCATGATTTTATAATTTTTCCCAAAAGAAATAGCTGCTTTGAGATTATTGATACATATTAATCGTTGTGGTACTAATTCCTGTAGTGTAGTACTAGTACACTTTTTGTCGTAGTCTTAGGAAATATAAAAATGTCAATAGTAAATTAATTTAACTTAAAAAAAAATAATACAGTTGCAAAAAAAAAAATATTTATTTGAAGTTAAAATATTTACATTTTTAAATTAGTTATACTATTTAAATTAAAACAAATCTTCTCCATATCTTATTAATAACTCATTTGTATTTTTTTTTATATTCTTACATCTATTAACCAAAAATTTCCATTAAATTATAATTAGAAACCCAAGAAGCTTGAAATATCACTTAAAGATGACATAACACAGCGTATTGTTTTTCTCATTGATTAAAGCTATTAAATATGAGTCAGAAGTCGATTCTAAGACGAAAAGATTGATTGATGCTTCTATTATTTTGGAAACTTCACAGCATATTTTTCAAAAACTATTATAACTTATAAGTTACATCAGAGTCTGCTTGAATATTTTAAATATCACGTCGACAGTAAATAAACTAATTAAGTAAATCTAATCATTTCAGAATTTGTCATACAATACCATCAGCACATTAATAAACTTAACAGTACATTCAACATAACATATAGTATTTAAGATAAATAAATATGTAATAATAACACATAAGTCACAAGAGATTTTAATGTTTATTTTTAATGCTTATTGTACAAATGTTGTCTTTATCTCTGTTTAAATATTTGTGACTAATATTTTAAAAAAACAAAAAAAAAAAAAAAAAAAATCTAGATTGTAATTTATTAAATGGATTGTTTATCACTTGTAATAATACATACGGATTAAATTTGACAATTTTACAAACATTATGTAGTATATTAATTATTCATTAGGGTAATCCTATTCTGAAATAATTATTTGAATATTCAATTAATGTAAGCATATTAAAGAAATTTTATATTTTCAATATAGGTTTATTGTTACTATAAGAAATGTTACTCATTTATATTGTATTTTATTTCTCATGTCAAATTTACACATGAAAATAAAATTTATTTATTTATTATTTAAATGAAATAAAACGTAATTTAGTCTGCTACTCTATGTAACATAGTAACATTTATCTGACTACTTTATCATAATAAAACATTGTAAAATATAGATATCTCGTGAAAGCAAAGATCATGAACATTTTATGTATTTATTAACTAATTTATTAGTTAATAGATACATAAGCTTTCTTACTACTTATGAATGCGTTGTAAATAAGTTAAGACAAAACCCTTTTTTTGTTTGTCTTTTTCCTTTTTTTCTTCATAATTCGCATAAAGATATTCATGGATTAATGCAGACAAACCTACATTTATTTCCATATATAACCTTTTAAAAACATATTTGGAAAATACCAAGTACATGTATTATCTTTAATGGGATTTCCATTACCATATTTCTTATTGATTCAACAGTTTCATTCAATGTGCAATGCATAATTTCAAAAATGCTTTGAAAAACACATGAAAGTTTATTTGGTATATTATAATAATATTTGTGTACTTTGTTTTATTTTTTCATTTAAATATATAAATTTTTAAACAATATTTTAATAATGCATAAAAGAAAAAAAAAAAACTTTTTTTTTCAAAGTGATTTTATAGGTGTTATTTATTGCATTACCAGAATAATTATTTAAAATTTTTAATTTATGCTGTTTTGCAATTACAAATATAAATTGTTTTTAACTTCGAATTAGATAATTACATTTACATCACTTATATATATATATATATATATATATATATATATATGAATTTACATCACTTTTCAGCGTACCAACCTGGACTATCTGTTGGTTATTTTATATTGAAATGAGTTTTCATGAGCTACTAGTTCTGCAGAAATATTTTCAGATTTCTTCAAGCATTTTAAAAATTAATTAGTTTATTTTATAAAAAAATTCTGTTGTGCTGAAAATAAAATTCAAATTATGAACGGAATATATTTTGTAATGATGCTAACGTCTTAAAGATTATGTATTGTATATAGGAGTTTATTATTCAAATTTTTAGATTAGTCTTTTGTATATTTTTAAATTTAATTTATTCAAACATACAGTAGTATATTTACTTAATTTAAATTATGCTTAATTATACTAACATGATGTAAAATGCTCTTTGATCAACTTGAAGGAGAGTATTTTCAATGCTTCGGTTCGAATCTAGAATTTTCATGTTTATGCCGTAGATCGACACTATAAATTAGCTGTATACCTTTCTTCGGCTCAAAGAAAGGAATTTGAATTTCTAAAATGCCCATAGGATGTTTGTTTCATATTGCGTAAGCAAAATGGATGGCAAAACCTTATAACAAATAAATAAAATAAGAAAAATGTAAGTGGAAGATGTGAAATGTGTAATACGGTACTACACCCTTCCTGGTACATTCTGTTGAATTCCGTTTCTTACTGTTATCTAAAATTTTAATAATTCTTTTTCATTTTACAATTGAAAAAGAGAAAAAGTGATTTATTTCAACTAATTATTTCAAAAATATATTTATTTCTAATTATTACAGAGAAAATCATTGGTTTCTGGTTTGAAAAAAAATGAAAACATATAGAACTGAAAAAAAATACTGTGAACCAAACGAAAGACTAGGGTTGATGGATTTATTTATAATACAATCTCAATGGCCTTAATACATAACATTAACGTCAAACTATAATTTTTTATAAATAGCTGAGGTTATTTTAATTCTTAGAAGAGAGTTAGTTTTTGAATTCATGCCAGTGTTCAGCAAATTGCTGATCAAAAATCAGATATCAAACCTCAAAAGGAAAAAGTCTTATCTAGAAAACGGAAATTTTTTATGTTTCACATAAAAAAAATAAATAAATAACCGGAAAACAAGCTGCATATTATTTTCATTACATTTAGTAGCTGGTTATAATCCATTACGTATCACTTGCTCTTTGAAGCTAATATTCATTTTTGGTATTATATAAAAATGATTGGGATTTTAACATAAAAAGCAAAAAACACATATTTAAAGTTTAGAAAATGGAATCAGGAAACAAATTAAAAACATTCGCTTCGACATTCGGCATGTTTTAGTAAACATAATTAATTTCCTTTGCAATTCTAATTATTTTTGATATTTGACGCAAAGTTTGCTTTTTTGAATATGTTAATAAACATCTCAGAAAGAATATACATGAAAGATATTGAACTTCTTATAGTAGGTATATGAAATTTAAAACATTCTTATGACTATGTTTGTTTTCTTGCTAAAATTATATATTTTTAATAAATAATAACTGTAAAAGTGACGTCTTATATGTTGAACAAATTAATTTAGAGGAAAATATTAATAAACTCTAACTGTACAAATAAAAAAAAATTGATATATTTTTGACGAAAAATTGTGCTTAAGCGTTTAAATATTTTATTAATTAAGAACATATTCAATGACGTATCTTCCCATCATCTATAATAATAGATGATATAGTATCAATTATTTAAGCGATATTGATTAAAAATAAATATTTTCATGTAATATAAGAGATGAATTGTCCAATCATAAAAAATATAAATGTAGTTTTATCCAGCATTACACACACACACACACATGTGTGTATACATAATTAATGTATATTCATTTGCATAAAATAAAATAAGTTTAAAATATAATAATAAGTTTTAAAAATAATAATATAAAATAAGTAATAAATAAGTTTTTGTTTTTATTCTTATTTTTTATGGTGAATAAACTGTCTGTATATTTTTATTATTCAATTACATTTTCAGAGAAATAAAAACCAACAATTTTTAAATATTTAAATACAACTAATTAACTATCACCAAAATAAAAATAAATTTTGAAACATAGAAAAAACAAAAATTATTAAAATTGATCAAAAATTATTAACATTATTTAAGATTTAAAAATTCTGAAAGTTGATAATTTCAAAACAAAAATAGCTCTCTAAATGCAAACCATTACTGATGAGACTTTCAGCAATTAAAGTTACTAAATAAATGTTTGAGGTCCATATATTCTTATCAAGAACTGAGTAACTGTAACTTCAACTTGATATTCACCATCTTTTAACAAAATTATATTCCATAACTTTTAGTAACATTTTCAAAGTCTCAACCCAGGCATTCTAAATAATAAATGAAAAGCAAATATTCCATCAAAATAATTAAAGAGGTGACATCTAAATACATAAATAAAATATCTTAAAACAAAAGACTGGAAAGTCTTAACAAAGATAAAAGATGTGCATGCGCAAGCTGTTTAACATGCCTTCCCATTTTGACGTCAAACCTCTTGTGCTAAGAATACTCTATGAATGCATGTCTGACACTAAAAGCTTTCCATTAAAATCTTCGGGTTTCAGATTACTGGGAAGGAGAGTGATCAAGACATTCCGGGAAAGGTGATTTGAAGCATCAAAAGGGAATGTTCTAAATCTTAGATGACTACACTGCTCAAATTTCCAAGCTTCGATATATTGAAGTTCCATAATGAATAAATCAATTGTCACGCAGAACACGTCACGTTACTCAATAGAAACTTTAATAATGAGCATAAGTGTTTCAAACTTCATAGTGCCATATACAAGGATTTAAGAATTTGATATTATATAAATTCTAGTTGATATAATATATTGAATTTATAGAATACACATATTATTTAAAATTTAAAAATAATTGTAAAATATTGAATAATTTGAATACTAATTCTGAATAAAAATAAATCATAATGGAACAATTAGATATTCCTAACATTGAATAAATAATATATATTTAAATAAATAAAAAAACAATATTATATTAAAATTCAACACAAATCTGAGAATAATTTTTATGCTAAAACACAAAATGATTGATTCAAAAGATTTTTGTTATGTCATGTTTAAAAAGTTATAATCTAATTTTTTTTAAAAAAATAACTAACTATTTCAAAACACTTTAATAATAATTTTTTAAACTAGCTTAAAAATTTTTAAAAGGAAAAAAACTTTTCAAGAAAATGTTCAGCATTTTATGAATCCTTTAAATGTAATCTGTACGAAATACATCTTGAAAATTTCCCAAATATAAATAATTATTTATTTGTATTTTTACTACTTATATTGTTTTTACTTGGTTAAAATTTATTTCCGTGATTTGGCAGCCTGTTTTCAAGATATAACAATCCTTGGATTAAGAACATTTAATAACCCTAAAAATTTTTTATGATTATATTACAATGAAATCTAGATATTTGCTGTCATATAATTTAAACCATTAAATATAAATTATCTTGTTTATTTTTAAAAAACAACAATTTTAAATCTTTTCTTACATATGAAAGCTTTCTGAATATGCACCTTGCTATTTTTTTAAAGTCTTTTTTTAATTTGATGCCCGAAAAATCAAAGGAAATACTTTCTTAGATATTTTTATTTAAATGAAAAGAAAACTTCAAATTCCATTGTTTTATATATATATAAAATAATATTTATTTTGTTAAGCAGCGCTGTGAAAAATAAAAGAGCATCTTTGGGGAATTAAAAAAAATTATGTTTGAGAAAACATTTATGGTCCCCTAAGAAAATGAATAAAAATATAGGTAAATACATAATACTTTTTACTTAGGTAATTTATAATACGCAATTGCCTGCAATTTAAAGTTCAATAAAATTCGTGAAAAGTGAATATTAATATAGAATATTGGTAATACATAATTGGTAATTTAAAGATCATTTAATTTATACATCATGTTTCGTTCATACATCATCGGATATACAAACATATGATAATATATTATTTATTACTCAATCATTAAAATTTTGATTGGAAATTATGAAATCATCCATAATTCAAATTAATCAAAATTGAATTGCTGGAAAATTGAACTCAGCGATATTGGTTTACATTTCAAAAACTTAATTAGTAAAAATATATGGTATTCTTCATATTTAAAATTTCATTTGAATTAAATAGAAATACATTTATTTATTTTTTTAACACAAATTTGGGTATCAAAAGATTGATAGGCAAACTTGAACAAACAGAAAATTCAAGATATGAAAAACAAATAAACTTTTTGGTATTTTATGAAATTATTTGTCAAATATGAAGAACGAAATTATTTTATTTTTAAATTTTAAATTTGCAATTAAAAAAATATATTCAGAAAAGCTGATGACGAAGAGTTCAAAAGACGGCATAAAATTATGCGACACCGTTGAATATCATTTTGTTATGTCAAAGCCAATTCGATGAATAAAAAGGTAAATATATGAAACGCAAATTTAAATAAAATAATTTTATATATATAAATTAACACAGCTTTCCTATAACAAACCTATGTAATAAAGAACAGGACAGGATTAACGTTAAAAATTTTGAATGATATTTGTAGTATAACAAATAGCTTGAATATCTACAAATATTAACTGAATGCCAAGTAACAAATTATTTTCATATTCTTTTTTACTTGAAAATATCTTTACATTTCTTCCTTAAAATATACTTATCTTTTTTTGCTCAATTTGCCAAACTCATTACCCAGTAATTCTGTATTTAGTAAGTGTATAAGAGATAGGTAAATTTTCATGGTTGCATGAGCTGCAGTATTTTGAAAAACGACTAGATATTGTAAATGTTGCATAAACTATATTAATATACTGTCTTTTGCAGTTAATTGGAGTTTTCGAAATTTTCATCTAAAGGTTTTATAATTTTCTTTGAAAATCCTCTTGGAAAGACATTAAATTTCTTCATTTTATTTATTTTCTAAGAATCAAAAATACATTGTGGAAATATCACTCTAGTCAAATTCATAGATGGGTGTAATGTAATTGTTATTTAATAAAATCAAATATGTATTGCTTTATATATTTTAAATTCTATTATACTTTAAAATACATATTTCCTTCACGTATTTTTGGAATTTTTAGAAGGAAATTTAATATAAAACCTGTAAAATAGAATGCATAAAATAAAATTAAAATGAAATAAATTATTTTCTTATTTAAGATATCTAAAAATCTACATTTAGTTTATACCTCTTCAGCTTATACATTCAGCTATATCTGCCTTCAGCTTATACTTACCATAACATTAGATAAGAATGTTATAAATAACTGTAATTCATTGCATTGTAACTTGAAACCAATTTATGTGAGTTACGTTAGATTATTTGTATCTCAAAATATTAGATAAAATTTATACAACATAACAAACATAAATAGATCTTACAGATAAAAGAAGGTGGAATGGTTGCAGAAAATATTGTTAAAATATCAATTATAAGTGCATATATATTTTTGCAAAAATGGAAAGTAATTAAAATATAAAGCTAGAATTTATAAAATTGTAATAATATTAACGAATGCAAAAGTCGAACATTCTTTTGAATTATATTAGCATGTATCAAAAACAAAATATTATATTATTAAACTACTAAATGGAACGTTTGAACATTTATTGCTTGGGCATATCAATACACCATTGGGTCGACAAGAGAGAGTAACATCGGTTTTCACTATGCTTTTAAAGGTGAAAAATGAAAGAATTGTCTTGCCGATACAATAATTAGAAACAAAACAGACAAATATTATAAATATTTAAGATATACAATAACATTGCTGTAAATAGTAATTAAAAGGAGTAAAAAGATTTGTTGTTCAATAGACTCCACAATTATTTATTGCATATTAAAATGTTAACATTAAAAGAAATATTTTAAATTATTTTGTTAAAACCAAATACTGGTTTAAATGTATTCAAAACATATCGTATCATACTAAATCAATAATAAGAATTTTAATTAAATATCAGTAAATTTTAAATATTTTCTGTTCAACATGTGTAACATTTATTAAGAAATTTCTGAGACTTTATATTCTACTATTATATATAATTGTACGAATATAATTACGAAACAAATCAAGCTGAAAATTAGTGAAATAATTATATTTTCAAGATAATAAATGAATACTTATATTAAATATTTCGTAAATAAACTTGTACAGCTAATTTTCTTAGGAGACACAATTATTTCACATAAAAATATATATCTGACTTATTTTAAAGTAATTAATTTTCTTTTTCCAAATAATTAAACAAATAAATTATTCTTTAAAACCAATGAAAATGATATATGCTAATTAAGATATTTAAAAATCTTTTATTTTATTCAGATATCTAAATATGGGGTAATAATCCCAAAATAATGAACAAATTAGCTTAAATATGTTTTTGATTACGCAGCATACTTACATATGGTTGGTTCTGGGACAGTTTTCCTTTACATATTACGGCTAAACCTCGAACAAGTAATATAAAAATTATATAAAAAGTTAATTCCTACTTTTTTTTCACTATATTGCAGAAAGTCCTTTATAAATAATTTTCATTCATTTTTTTTAAGTTAAAAAAAAATTATCTCTCTCTGTCTCTCACATACACACTTTCCATCTCTCTCACTAATTTATTCCCATGTTTCATTTTCCATTTTGTTCCCTCCTTGACTCAGACTAAACTAGAATGAAAAAAAAAATTTTTTTTTCCAGCAATCTACACGCTTCGACACTGACGGTATTTATTCCTAAATTTATATCTCATATAAGAGAAATTATTTCTAAAAAAATATATATATATTTTTCCCATATAAAACTAAAATTAATGAATTAATATTTGAAAAAACTTTGTTAACATCATGTAGGAATTGAGAAAAGAAAGGTTTTCATTTCAAGTTGAAATTTTCCTCTTACATTTGGCACCATCTATGGATAGATACATTCAACTTAAATCTGAAAAAAAATAAAATGAAATAATTAAATTAAATTACCGAATTAATATTTCGGAAAACTATATTAGCATCAAGTGTCATCAACTACAAGTTTAAAAAATGTATTTGAACTAGAATGGATGAATAAAAGTATTGTCGATTGAAAACTTTGAACAAGATATATAAATATAAATAGGAGACTGGGAACTAATAGTAGGAATTGAAATGTATTTACATATGGTTGGTTCTGCGACAGTTTTTTCTTTTTACATACAATTGCTAAGCCTAGAAAAAAAGACAAGATAACGACAAACAAAAAAAGGTAAAAATAGACGACAAATAAAAAAAGATACAAAATAGACGACAAAACAAATAGTCTGGACGAAAAGTATTTTTAATCTAACGAAGTCACTTTTCCGTCAGAGACCTACACAAAAGAATATTTACATCTTTATTGTGTGCACACAACTTTTAATGAAGATAGAAAAATCTCTTTTCAAAAATCTCATTTCATATCAAAATTTATTAAAATGCCGTATAAATTTCAAATTTTTTTCGTGGCAAATACTTTCTCACCAAATGCATAGGAATAGAAAAGGATACGTAGGAAGAGAAAAACCATAACTCCGCCCTAAAGATATGCACATACAAAATGAAGAAAAGAATTCCCTGAATATCCACATAAACTGTACATCCTCTTTCCGTGGCACCTTGCTCTTGGGAATAAAGGCAACCCTCGTCTTCCCATATAGGAAAGATTTCTAACGGAATTTCTTTTTAAGAGAAAAGAAAAGAAAAAAAAAACAGTAAACCTCGTCCAGTGACCGGAGAAAAAAAGTGTCATTTCTTTTCCTTTTCCTAAAGGCACATTACTTGCCTTCACGCCGCAATTCGTACTATGTGGTATAAATCCTTTGCTTCTGTGGCACTTTTTCGGGGAATTTTGTGCTGGAGAAAGAAAGGAAATTCCTATTTTTCGACCTTGCCTCCAATAACTTTTAACGATGGGTGGTTTGAATCTTGTCCTACAACAACGTATCCCAGGAAAAAGAAGATCAAAGAAGGCCGCTGTTTGATCCCTTACGGCCCACCCACTTTGCGCAGTGACATTGACAAAGGACCCCACCGAAATCATTGTTGTATCCGGGATCATGTTAGAGGTCAATGTGGGGAGTGTCCACTAACTGAGTTCAGTTAATCGATTTACTTAGTAATAAGACCAAAAGATCGTTTTGATGCCTTTTTTAATATTATTATCGTCTTTAATCATAAACTTATCATTCATGTATTAACACTCATGAAGCCAATGTTATTTGTAAATAAGTTCTAGTAAAATTCAGAAATATTTATTTATTATATTTTTAAGTATTTCTTTTGGGGATGCAGTAAACCGAGGAAGTTTGCATTTTAAGTAAAAACTAAATGTTGGTTAAGATTAATGAGAATGAAAGAAAGAAGACAGAAGGAATAAAAACAAAGAAGAATGAAAGGAAAAAGAAGAAGAAAAGAAAAAGAATGAAGAAAAAAATCCACATTTTTGGCTCGTTATATGTTTTCAAAATAATAAATAAAAGCACTCAAGATACACTCAAAAGATATCTTTGAGGTTATTGGAGTGATGCAGTAACAAAAGTTGCTGCCAAACATTTTTATGGTGATTTACAAGTTCAAAATGTACAATGTTTTAAAAGATCCAATAACAATAATCATAACACATATAAACAAATAATCACATAATTGTGAATGAGCATGTTGACAATTCTTCCAAAGCAACAATTTGCAAGCCTATTACAAAGTTTTTGTTAAATAAAACTCATCGGTATTTGGATTTACATAAGTTTACAGATGATGCTCTTTAATACACTGTAATAATGGTTTTTTGTTTAAATATGTAGGCAAAATAATCAGAACTAATGATATTGTTTTTGTTTCATAAATGATGATAAATTGGTTTTCAATGATGCTGAACACGTATATCATTCTAATCTTGATGAATCCAAACTAAAAGCATTATAACAATAAAAGATCAATATGAATTTGGTGTTATTGGAAAATAATTTTTAACTATTATCAAATATTTAAGCAATAAACGTAATCCAATAAAATGATATTTTTCAACTATATTTAAAAACTGGTAAATCGCAGAGGTTTTTATTTCATCCAAACAATACCGAATCCACGCAGCTTTCCGGTTCGTTTACTCATTAGAAGATATTAGATTTGTGATGAAATATGCACCAAATTCTGCATAAGTTTTGATTTGTTTCAAGAGAACGACATGAATTTCACTGCAGAAACATCTTTGAATTATTAATTTAATGTTTAATAATTTCCACAGACAGGGCTGCAGCAGATTTAAAGACCTTTTTTAAAATTTTTAAACTACTGAGCAATAGATAATTAGGCTATTCTGAACCTAAAACTGTCATGTAAACACACTGATGTTTTGAAAATTGATTCTCCGCTGAAATTCTATATTTTTACCCGAAATAGCCTGACCATCAGTCGCTCGACACTGTATAAATGGCCTATCAGAAAAAATAACTTTAAGGATGATAACTTTTTTTTTGGATATCAGAATAGTCACGATTTTTTAAACTTCGTATTTTATTTGTTTCCATTGTTAATTTACAGACGTCAGGCATTCTTAGCATTCTTGAGTTCAGAAAAATGAACTAGCTGATCAGAAGCAGAAAAACTAATCCCAAAAATCCCGGCCACATTGAAAATACTGGATAAAAGAAGATTTTCGAACGCAATTCTATTTCTCTAGGGAAGAGAAGATCATTAGTGTAGCGTTTTTATTAAACATTGTGGTAACTTAAAGAGTTACTTTGGGTTATTTAAAATACAATATACACTAGTGTATTTTTGAAATTTATTTTGTTGATGTTACACAGATAGGTCAAAACACAGAATGAGTTATGTCCATCTCCTTCTTTTTTATAGATGTAGTGTAGTATGGTCCTTTTATAGTTTGGGACAGAATAACAATAGAAACATATAATTCAAAATATGCCTTTTAAAAATATTTTAATAAAATAGTTTCAAGTAATATGTGTAAAAATTGTCATATATCATATTCTCAATTTGAAATACGTTGTTAATTAATAATGTTGTTATTTTAAATGTAAAAGAATCGGCGTTTCCCAAAAGGAATCACATACCTGTTACATTGTCTTCACATGTTGCTACTGCAATTTCAATGAACATTACAAGTGTGTAATCTTGAGAGTTCTTAAGTCCTCGAGCCCAGCGTAGGAACATATAGACTGTGTATTATATACTGTTATATAAACTGAACATATAGAGTGCAGACATATAAACATTACACATATAGACATGTGGGCATATAGACTGTAGACATATAGATATGTGGACATATAGAGTGTAAACATATAGACTGTACACGTATAGAAATTTGGACAGATAGACTGCAGATATATAGATATGTGGACATATACACTGTAGATTCATCCTGTCAATCCTTGGTAGAGACAAGGAATCTGATGATTTGACATTGTTTGTCAAGCTTCGAACCAAACTCCATTCATCATACCGTTAATGCAAAAGGGCAAAAAGCACCTCAATAATTATAATTAGTAAATCATTCAAAAAAACGTACTAAACTTTAAAGAAGAGGTGTCTGAAGGAACATTTTTATAACACAATGACATTATCACCGTCTCTGATCGAAACAAAACAGTCTCTACTTCATTAACTATTCTAAAAATTTAATAAACATCATAACACACCCCTCAACCATTTACGCAACAAAAGAACAACACGAAAAAAATAATAATAATAACTCGCACCGGCACACAGATCAATCAAAAAACCGAAAGCCTTATTTTTATCCAAACCCAAAACTGTCCAGATAACAAGTCCACTTTTATTAAAAAGCTTACATCAAATTCCAGAAACCATCAGTAGCAGGCCTGATAAAGATTGATATACGAGCTTTGTATGCGTATCTAGACGAACAGCTATTTTAGCGACATCATCCAGCACTTTACGTGCAAGGTAAATTAATTTTGCTGGAAGCACTTTAGCAACATTTTTTCCGACTTTTTCCCACCCATTTTGAGGCGAATAATAAACCCTTACAACAGAGCGGCAATAAATTTGGCTTATGTAGGCTTATTTATTTATGTACTTTTTTTTTTTGTCATTCACCTTCACTGGGAAGTTAATATATGATTGTGTGCCTTTTTCAGGAGGGGACATGAAAGGGCTGAATGCACCAAAGGTCGAGTGCGGAAATAAGATTGTGATTAATTTTATAACGTTCCGACACACTTTGAGAGATTGCGGCATTGTAACATTGTAAAAAATAAAGAAGAAAGAAATCTCATAGTGGCGACCGAGTGACGTTTATTAAATTCTCACACTAAGTACCTTGGAACGCTTTAGCGTTAAAGAAGTTTAAACAAATTGCGTTTCTAATACAAACCGAATAAGCTGCATTTCTTCTGAAACAGATTTAAAAGCTGTTGTTATTTAACTTTGAGAAGGAAACGCTATGCTGTGGTTTTTTTATGTTGTTGTATACGTTTAAAATTTAATACATTGAGTTTGATATTTCAGAAATTGTATAAAATGTAATTAATTTTCAATAATAGTGATAGAAAAAATTATATGTATATGTATAGTTTATATTCAGAAATTATATAAAAGCACATCCTTTTATGTCCTTTTTTTAAAACAAGTAAAAAAGGTAAGGTCTATATTTTGATGTCGAGGAAAAGTTAACCTTATTTTTTATTTTAGTTTTTACAGAAGTGCTGCTCCAAAAGTGTTATATAGAAATAAAAAAATTATGTAAAAATATATATATATTTGGGTTATAACATTGTTTCTCAAAGTGTCAATAAAGCAGCTTTTTCCTTTAGTTAAGTCTTTTGGGATTTATTTTATAGTTATTATATCATTTGCATCAGAAATATAAGTCCTTATGAACAAGGAAAAATAAAGATTTCCGAAGGTAGAGCAAGTGAAAATCATCTACAGATTAATATTGATAACATATATTTTGTGGTTTAATAACAATTTTTAAGAAATTCAAACTGATGTAAATAATTGAAATATAATTAGCAAATTTCCAACTACTGTATTTTTAATCAATCAGACTTTTTATTCAGGATGTTTCTAGTTAAAGTGTATCGGAAATACATCTCTACAAGAAGCTCAACTTTAGAAAAGAATTTAGAGATGAATTCTGAGAAACTGAATTAAACTTAAATTGGCAATTTTGCCAGAAACACAATGCAATGTTACAATAAAAACCGAAATAAGTTTAAAAGATAAAAGTGTTTTTACAGAAATCTGAAATGAAGAAAGAAACGAAAATAAAAAATTAAAGTACAAAAAGAAGGGATAAAGGCATGTTAGAGAACTAAAATTTTTCGAGATTAATGACATATTTTTGAAAATATGTTTATCTGAAAACGGCAATTTTTCTTAGTATCATCTATATATATCTATATAGATGGATTGATATACAGATATAGATAAATTGTATATATATACCTTTTTTAGAATCAATATATAAACATACATAAAAATATATTTTCTGGAGTTTTTCGTAACTTTTCTTACGATATTTAATTTTATAAAAATGACAAAAGACATTACATAAAGAAATGTTGATTTTTGTCCCATTTTAGTAAATTAAATAAATTTCTATAAATAAATATATAAGTCAAATTTTAGCTCAGTATATTTAGTAAAGGCGTATTTATTAAAAAAATTCTAAGGCTTTATGGATACGTTTTTCTTATTTTAAAACACGTTAGATTAATCATTCCATAGTTATTAGAAAGTCTCACTGAGGTTGGTGGCAATGCGAATTTAAATGAGGATTTGATTCTCAGTGACGTATATTACAGGCATTTCTTTTAAAAACATAGAATCAAGATTGTGAATTCGTACAAGCAAGTTTTTCAAACTTTTTCCAATAATACATGATAATGCTACTCTATTATTCTTAGAACTTTTCCCTGTAAAATTGTTTCTCCTTTAAAACTCAATATGCAGACCATTTGCAGACAGATTTAAATTGTTTATTTGCTGTTTCTGAATATTGTGCACTAGATGAAAGGTTAGTCGCTTCTAATAGATATGAAAACACATTCAAAGGATTGGTTTGTCACTCTACGGTCATTTTGTACACACATTAGGCAAATTAGACAGAAGGCCTACAGTTTAACGCGGATTCCGACCACTAACAAACATTCATGCCACCGTCAGGATAAGCCTGTAGTACACAAGGCCAGTAAAGCTTAAGCCACCATTGGCCATCAGGCAGCACACATTTAAAGAGTGCTAATCATCCTTAGATGGCAAATCCAATTTCTATATCCACCAATCTGTTAAAGCCCATATAGCACTTAAACCTTTTATACACCCATGATATTAATCATCAACGGCCAGAAAATCCATTTTTGAAATCAATTTAATGGAATATATTAAACAAGAAATAAATAAATAGCTTCTGTAAAATAGCTTTTTGCAAAATATTTATATAAAAATACGAAGAACTTTGTTGAATAATCGATTACTAAAAATATATCTATCACATATACATTTTAACATCAATCATTTGGCTACTACATTAAATATCATTAATCAGTAAAATATCATTAATCTATGTCCTGAACGAATAAGTCTCATCATTTTATTGTAGGTTATCAATAATATTTCCGGTAAATTTATGCAGCTTTTATTAGCACAGTCAAAAATGAAAAGCAGATAGCAACAGAAATTATTTTTTGCAAGCTTAATTAACAACAAGCAGTAATTAATTAAATTTTAATTTTGGTGCTGTAATTATTGCTGCAAGTTTAATTTTTTATGCTTTCTCTGTTTAACAGAGAACAATTAAACATATATATAAATACATGCTATTTAATAGTAGCTTAAGAATTAACTAAATACGTTTGTGGTAGTTATTATTATTATTTTAACTAAACTAAATTCCATTTAAATTAACCTCACTTAAAATATTCAACTTTTATCTTCTTTGTTACACCTTGGATAATATTGAATCTGACAAATTCCTACACTCAATGCGAATTACCAATCATATTAAATTTCTCAAAAATTTAAAAGCTAGTAGTACATATTAATAAAAATTTTAAAGTCTCCAGCATTTAATGTCTGTTATATTTTCTATTTTTGTTATGATCCTCATCAGTTTTAATATTTTTCTTTTCTGTTTACCTCTTGGTTATTTTACTGAAGTAGTAACAGTTTGGTTTACTGAAATTAATTTTGTAAAACACTGCTGGTTTAATTGTCAATTATTTGCTGTGAATGATATGATTTCAAGTTAAAAAGTGTCCCTGTATTTAAAAAACCATAAACATCAATACAATTTTAATAAGCTTCCAATCATTTAACCACGCTAAAATCTCTAAATTTTTTATTTAAATACTTTCTAATTTTAATTTTTTGATGTTTTACTGAAATTTTAACCATATATCATTACGTTTTACTGAAAATTTTATTTTAAAAATCAAATACTTTTATTGCTTCTAACAATCAGATTTGATTTAGATTATTTTATAAATTTAAATTTGTAATCTTTTAATTTTTTTAATCAAAATATATTTTATTGCTTCTAACAATCAGTGATTTGATTTCGATCATTTTATAATCCTTATATTTGTAATCATTAATTTTTGTAAATCAAACATTATATTTTATTGTTTCAAACAAT
>BPLR01011554.1:0-122132 GCA_021605095.1 Caerostris extrusa | reverse complement strand
TAGAAATTGTAATGTATACAATGTTAAGTAAAGGCATCAAGTGTGAAAATATAATGTCTATATATAACAGAGCTTTTAAAGAATTTCACGTACCGGGAAAATAATTAATTTAAAGTTAATTCATTCTCGCAATAAACTAGAATAAAAATAAGTATTTTTTTTTCCATTTTCATTTTTTTTTTAATTAGACTCATAAGAGCACAAATTAAATTTTCCTTTCTATTAATTAGATTGATGACATTACTAAATGAGCCCCACTTTTATATGTTAACGTTTATACCGGAAGATACAATAATTTGTTTAAAGCAGAAAAGCAAATTATGGAATTTCTTATTTTAGCATAAAGTTCATTTTTCTGAAAGCAAAGGAAAACAAGAAGTAGAAACCTTTTATTCTTCTTATCCAAGATTACTGTGTTCCGGGGTTGGGGAGGGGTCGCTGTGATGAGATTCGAAGAACTACCCCCCCCCTCGTATGGATATCACCTAAATATTCATAAGGCAATCACAAAATGATCATCTTAAACTGGAACAAATGGAAACGGAAATGTTGGATTTGTTAAAGCACCCTAATATGACATCTAGCTATATCAGTATAAAGTCTTATTTGAATTCCAGAAATAAAATTCCAATGCAAATATCTATATTGTACTTTACTTGGATTATTTGAGTTTTTTTTTTTTTTTTTCTTTTCTTTTCTTTCATTTCGTTCAGAAAGTTTGATCTAGTGAGATTTTATGGTTTCTTTTGTTAACTCGAGATGTGAAACTATTGAGCTTTTTGTTAATTTGGTATGAGAAAAGGAAACCATTTTTCATGATTACTCTTCTAAAAGAAACACTGGATCTTGACTTTGATAGAATTCTAAAAATTAAACTTCTTGAGCAGTATTAAGATTTACGTGGTTCAATTTTGTAACATATTTTTAAAGTATTTTATTAAAAATTATACGAAATAACATTTATTTATTCATTGTACATCCATGTTCATTGTATATCCATATTTGTTTTTTGAATTCTTTTATTTAACCATTGAAATACCAACTACATTTATCTATCGATCTATCTTTCATTTGTTCATTGAATGATTATCTATGACAATCCATTGATTGATCTTTCATCTATGTATTCAAAATTCATCTATATTTATATAATCAATTGCTTATTCAACAATTTAGAAAATATTTATTTCAATTCGTTGATTAAATTTCCATTTATCAATTGAAGAATTTTCAAAATTTATCAATTAAAATTTGTCAATATTTAAACCTTTATAACGCTTTCATTTCCCCAATGAAAAATTAACCATATTTATAGCTGAATTGATCTATTTGTTATCCATAAAAAAATAAAAAAAAAAAAAGATGTAGTAATTTTTAAAAAGAAGAGTTCTATGTAAACTTATTAGTAATAAGCAAACAGTAATATAATTAGTTTGAAATTAAAATTATTAGTGAATTAGTAATTGTTGTAGGGAAATGTTTGATTTGTAGCTAGAAAAAACTGCGATTTTTTTAAACTTCTAATTTAAACTGAATATATCAAAACAGGCGTACATAATAATAATGTCCATAAACCTAGTATAAGTTTTAAAGTAATTCTATTTAAGATTATATGCTCCTGAATGTTTAAAAACTATAGTTTTGTTTGATGAACGAATATAAGCCAATGTACAAAAAAAAACCTGCTATTGTCTATTCGTAAGAAAAATATACACTACAAAAATCAATGCCAGTTTTTACTTAATAACAGAAAGTGGTCAGTTGAAGCAGACGTAGTGGTCATCCGTTTCGGTAATCAGAATTGAATCTGCCATTCGTGTTCCACCCATCATCCTGGACTGTTCTTATCTTTAGGTTAACACCCCAAGGAATCTTCGGCATCGGCGCTTGACAGAATAGTTAGTATGAAGGATGATGGACAAATAACATCAGCCCTAAAAAGGTTTATCAGGTTATTGAGGGTGGCCTGTGATACCGCAAGAATATTTTGGGCAATTGGATTATTTTTTTATATTTTTCACTTTTTAGAGTGCGAATCAACAAAAGGTTTGGATCGTTATAGTGGGAATTCAAGATATATATCATCAATAGGGAAAGTAACTGGTTATTACAGGACATGTGTCCGTTTTTCCGAATAATATAAAATCCAAATTTTAAATCATAAATATATTTATTGAATCACCTGCATAGTCACCATTCTTTTAATGATATCTTCCATACAGTATTTGAATTCCTTTTACACTGAAGTGACAAAAGTCATGGGATACCTCTTAATATCGTGTCGGCCCTCCTTTCTCCCGGCGAAGTGCAGCAACTCGACGTGGCATGGACTCAACAAAGTCGTTGGAAGTCTTCTGCAGGAATATTGAGCCATGCTGTCTCGATAGACCTCTCGATGATGTCCCATAAATGCTCGATGGGATTCATGTCGGGCGATCTAAATCATTCGTTGGAATTGTCCAAATGTTCTTCAAACCAATCGCGAACAGTTGTGGCCCGGTGGCATGACGCATTGTCATCCATAAAAATCCCAACGTTGTTTGGGTACATGAAGTTCATGAATGGCTGCAAGTGATCTCAAGTAGCTGAACATTTTCCAGTCAATGTTCGGTCAGTCACCAGAGGACCAAGTCCATGCCATGAAAAACAGCCCACACCATTACGGAGCCACCACCAGCTTGAAAGTGCCTTTGCTGAAGTTTGGGTCCATGGCTTCGTGGGGTCTGCGCCACACTCGAACCCTACCATCAACTCTTAAACTGAAATCGTGACTCATCGGACCAGGCCACGGTTTTCCATTCATCTAGGGACCGACCGATATGCTCACGTGCCCACGAGTCGCTGCAAGCGATGTCGTTCTGTCAGTAAAGGCACTCGAGTCGGTCTTCTGCTGAATAGCCCAAGAAAGCCAAATTTCTCCGCACAGTTCTAACAGACAAGTCCCTTGTACGTCCCAGATTTCTGCGGTTAACGCAAAATTTATGAACGTTAAGTGCAGGCGGTCGACCACTGCGCTGTCCATGGTGGGATGTTATGCCTGAAATGTCATACTCTTCTTGACACAGTGGATCTGGGAATATTGAATTCCCTAACGATTTCCAAATGGCATGACCCATGCGTCTAGCTCCAACTTAACATTCCGCGTTCAAAGTCTGTTAATTCCGTCGTGCGGTCATCATCACTTCAAAACCTCTTCACATGAATAACTTGAACAGAAATGAAAGCTCTGCGAAAGCACTGCGCATTTATACCTGTTCTACGCTATGCTACTGCCATCTGAAAATTTGCATATTGCTATCCCATGACTTTGTCACTTCAGTGTATATCAAAATCATTTTGATCCAGCTCATTTCAACTTCTCTTGAAATCAGCCTAAATTTTTCCTCTCAAAATATTGTAATGCATTAAAAGTGAAGCTGATAGCAAAGAATGGTTGAAACCTTATTTCTTTGTTAGACAAGTACTTTTACTCGATTTTCACTCTCATTTTATTGTTCTACTCAAAGCAAAAAGAACACAACGCTCACCGTCAATTTTGATTAAACGATTTCCTGTAGCTAAGATAAATTAAACTGTTCTGTAGCTCCTCCCACTTTTTCATCTTCTTTTTCTATTCTTTTGTTATATTTCAAATATTCTGAGAATGCCTATACTAATGAATATTATTGTTTTCTAGTAGAAAATAGGATTGGATGTGTTGAAGTATTTGTAGATAAATTTATGATGAAAGATATGTGACTATACTTACTGGCCATAATTGAGTAGGAAAAATATAGAAGTCCTTGATGCTTTTGCGACGTGAAAAGAAACAAATATTCTATTCTATGATTAGTTGACTTTAATAAGGTTTCCGTGGTTTCAGGTTCTGTAGTTTATCATGCAAACGCAACTATCCATCTGAACTGAAATAAATTTTCCTGTCAACTCTGGTTATCTGTCTACTGGCACACAAGGTTCTCTCTCATGAATAACTATCTGTTTTGTTAATTATGGTTTCTCTTTACACATTTTAAGTCGTAGTTTATGGATAATTTTTACAATGGATAAAAGAATGATATTCTGTATAATTTCAATAATATTATTTGTTACTAAAAGGAACTTGTAAATCTTAATATTGCCTAAAGAGTTTAATTTGTAGAATGCCTTCAAGGACCAGATCCAGTGGATCTTCAAGGACCAGTTCAAGATTCCATTAACGTGTTTTCTACGAAGCCTATCAGAATCTCCTGCATAAACAAGTAATACAAAAGAAAAAAATAAGTCAATTCCTACTTTTGTTTCACTATATTGCAAAGTCCTTTATGAATAACTTTCATTCATTTTTTTTACGTTTGTCGGGCGCCATCTATTGGTAGATATATGGAACTTAAATTTGAAAAAAAAAAAAACTAAAATTTATTAATTAAATTTAATGAATGAGTTAATATTTGAAAAAACTGTATTAACATCAAGTGTCATCCACTACAAGTTCAAAAATGTATTTGAACTTGAGTGGATGAATAAAAAATATTTTATTCACGATTGAAAATTTGAACAAGATAAATATATAGGGAGAGTGTGAGCTAATAGAAGGAATTGGAAAAAACTAAAGATGTGAATAGTATCTCCCATACCTCCGTGGAGATCTGGTAGTTTTGGCTGAGTCCAAAATAAATCTTTTATTGGTGGAAACAGGTTTGATTATTTAACATATATAAAAGCAAGTTTATTATAAAATAGTTTATTTAAATCCACAGTAATCCGTTTATTTGTTTTTGAATTTTTTATCGAACGATTCTCCTTTAAAAGAAAATTACTTTTGGAAAAAGACATCCTCATTAAATTAGAAATTTTTTTTTAAATTGAAAACCCGGCTACAGCGGCCTGGTTGAAAGCACGTGGATTTACCGACTTAAGAAAGACGAGCTCAAAATCTCAAAAGCCATTCCGTTGATCCTGAAAAAGATAGTGTGAATATCCTGTGTCCCTGGGCGAGTTTAATAAAAAAAACTATGGCAAAATGTAGGCGCACAGAGGGAGGAACTGACACGTGTGATATTGGCAAGAAGCATTGTTAGCAAGCAGGAAGACTCAGGTTAGAACACGCCAGAGGGGTGCATTGCATTCACTATTTAGAAAAACGAAGTGATTTGATTGCTAATTAGGCAATGTGGCTATTCTCCTGGCATAGACTTACTTCAGAGTGGGATTTGTTTCTAAAAATAGGATTCTTAGGAGTTCTTTTAATTAAGGAGATTCCTAAAATTGGTGAGACATTTTTAAATTTTTCCTGAAAATAAGACCCGATCGTCAGTGGGCTGTCCTGGTGTACGTATGTATGACAAGAAGCTTACCAATATAAAACAAAATAGTAGCAGTTCTATTGTCGTTGAACTTGATTAATGCTGGATTTGTTAAATATTTGTAGTTGTAATGTCAGATGATTTAGGTTAAAATACCCAGCATTGGTAAGCAATAAAGTACAAACCATTCCCAACGGACACATATAAGCTCACAAACATTTTGTTTACAACAGATTGTGTGGAAATAAATTGCTAATTAAAAGATAATGGAGACAAAGAAACACAGAAAACAAAAGGTAAATCAAAACAATTTTATATCTATTAGTTATTTGAATCGCATTCTTTTTTCCCCACACAACTTTGATCAATGCTTAAAATACTCAACAAAGAAACCTAATTAAAATAGCTTGTTTCTTCTTTGAAGCAATTCCCAAAAAGTCAACGATTTGTAAAAGTATTAATAAAAAAATATATGCCTCAGGGTATTCGAATCCAATTTTTCTGTTCTGTGTTTTCTCTAACGAAGCATCGAAAATGGCAAACTAAAGTACTCCTTATTTTGCTCTTTTTTTCCCGTCAGCGCAAAAAACCAAAGGGGAACCGAAAGGTTCATCAGGCGTGTAAAACCGCTGAAACTCCGAACTAGTTCTCAGACGCGTGACGTAAGTTCGCTTTGTTTCTGGAGTGAGACCAACGGGAATGGGATGGGGGAAAAAGAATATGAGAAAAATAATTCCGAAAGACGAGAAAAAAAAAGGATTGCTATCAATCCGAGATAAAAGGCAACCGGCAAAACTCGTCTTTCTTTTTCCCGTGCTTATCGCCACCGGAGAATAAGAAATAAGGACCAGAAAAGAAAGTCCCCACAAGATTTCTATTTTTTCGTTTCAGCTTTCAGAGTTTTCGTTAAGTTTCTCTCTTCCATTTTCTTTTCTTTTTTTTTTTTTTTTATCTCTTTTTATTCCTCATCTTATCTTTGCTCATTGTGTTTTTGTTCTAAAACTAAATACTAAAGAGAATCTACAATTCATGATTTCTCAGATAGTCAAACAGAATAACCTGCCTTCCAAGAAAAGTAAAAACAAATTAGGGAGACCTCTTGCCATTTTGATCAATGCATTGTTTGGCCATAATCCCTGTTTTTAGTTCTTGTTATGAAAGACAATAAATAAATTTCTCATTAGTTCAAATAAAGTTCCCATTAGTTCAAATAAGTTCAAATGTGTTATAACAAACGACAAATTAATATAAAGAAATGCAGTAAATGACAACAAAGGAACGAAAAATGGCTATTAATAAATGATTGTCAACTTTTGTTGTCATTCATTTAATAGTTGCATTTGAGTTGTTAATGCTAGTTGTTTTTATCGTGATAGGCATAAAAAATGCAACAAATGAAAGATAAAGGACAGCAGATGAGTAAATAGCAACAAAATGAAAGAAAGCTAAGGAATGTAAATTGACAACAAATAAATGGAAACAAAACGAATTTTAATAAATTACTGAAAAACTACAACAAATAAATACCGAAAAGTCAAAAAAAAAAAAATTTTAAAATTAAAAAATGGTGGAATGAATGGCAACAGAAATTATCAAAAAGTGTAAAGATATGTAAAAATGTAATCAATTTCTGTGGATTACAAAGCAGTATTTATTTAAAAATTTGTAAACATTACACTGACCATTGCAGTTATATGATTTATGTATTTACAACTTTTCAATAAAAATGAGCGTTTATCATATAATCCTTTGAGTAGATTAGCAATTATCTGTAACTCCTAGGTACAAACAAAAAGATTAACATCATCGTTCAATGAATTGTTTTGCAATTATCAGCTACCTAAAAAATGGCAGTTAAACAATACAGAAAATTTATTTTTACCTTTTAAATAATTTTCAAATAGATGTGTTTAGACCGTTATTTCAATCATTAAAAATTTATGATGCTCATTGCTTGAGTATAATTATATTGCATTTCACCCGTTTTTAAAACTGTTAACAGTTTGAACTAATCCTTTTATAACTTATGTTGTTATTTTTCTTTCATTTGTTGCTATGTAAGTAAATGCATGCTTACAATAGTTACAATATGCAATATAATTAACACATGGATGTGAAAAAAAGGGTACATTTAGGTAGGTAAGTAGTTATAATGCAAGTTAATAATTAAGTAACATAAGCACAAGTGATACGAAAGTGTTAATAAATCGGCGTGTTTGGCCTTGTGGTAAAGAAAAGATATATTAATAGGTATGGAATAACTTGAAAGAATGGGCAATTTTGAAAACAATTCACTACATATGGAATAAGAAATGTATGACTTTCGTCCATTACAGCAAAATTTATCTCTCGCGCCTTTTATTTAACTGGAATTCTTGAATTCTCATCAGTTAAAGGACTTTTTTTCTTCCAGGCTTCTTTTTGGCGCATTAATTGGTGAGGCTCTTTGGCGATTTTTCTTCAATCGACTTTTTTTTATGATCCTCTTTTTGTGGGTTCTTGGCGCCTTTTTTTCCCTTTCTTTCTGAACCAAGTAAACTTGTTTTGATCGTGGCATTTATTATTCCAATTTATATTATTTCGGGATTTTCCTTTAATTATTATTATTTTTTTTTTTTTTTGCTTTGCTGTTTTTTTTTTGTTTTTTTTTTTTTTTTTTTTTTTGTATTCTCCAATTACCAATAAAAGGTGCTGTATTTTTGTGTTTTCCTGTAGATGCATTTGATTTTTTTATATCTCAATTAAAGTTGTGAATTTTTCTTCATGAACAATAAAAGAGAAGTATCTTTAGTTTTCATGAAATCGAAGGGGTTTTTTTTTTTTAATGAAATAACATTTATTTTTAATTTATCGTATCCATTTTTATTAAAATTGAAAGCATAACTTTTGATCATTTAAACCGTAAAGGAGGAAATTGTGATCAAGTAGCCTTTGTTTCAGTTTGAGACATTATTCATTCATAAATAATCAGAAATAAAATGTCATTTTTCTATCACGAAGCAATAAATGATGGTAAGTGATTTTCAAGAAAAACATAAATGGGAAAAATATAAAAAAAAATTTGAGTTACAAAATATTATTGATGAGTTTTGATATCATAGGTTTTCTTCTTAATCAAACTTTCTTTAAAATCATTTCGTAATCTTCTAAATCATATTTAATTCCTCTTAAAATTAATTTTCGCTAATTTTGATTGTTTTACTTCTGTAATGAATTCATTTTTTTTTTTTATATATTTAACTTTTCCAACTATTTCAGCATTGTTTTTATTTAAAATATATATTTTTCTATTCTATAAATTAATCTGATGTTTCTTTCTGTAAATACTTCTTAAATATATTCTTCTATTATTTACTTAAGAAATATTACATAACTAATTTATTTCAAATTAAAACTTTGTAGTTTCAACTACCAATGTTAACTTTATATTAATTTATTTCGAATACACCATATTCGTCCATAAAATCCAATAAACTATATTACATTGATTTTGGAAAGCTAAAACTATAAAATTATTTATTTTAATATGCTGTTATTTATTAAGATGAATTGAATTAGAATTTATAATGGATAGACTAGTCTATTCCGATTGTTGATAATCCGAATATTATATATTATGCGCTTTCATTCAGTCATGAGAGCGTTATTAATAACCAGATACTCACGTGAGCAATTTCAGATGAATAGCTGGCTGTGAATCATGAATGGTGTCATGAGAAATTGACCGAGAGCATTAAAACATTATAATATTATGACATTCTCTAAGGAATTTTGTGGTTGTTAATTACAAAGTGTCTTGAAACAGGTCAATTCAATGAAAGCTGCATGAATGGAAGGATTGCTTTAATGCTAGAAGATATTAAGTGAGGACAATTGTTAATGAGATATACATCTCACACTATTGTTAATAAGTTTCGACTTTACCACTAAATTTGATGTGCCATTTTCCGTGATAATCAAATCCTTCTATCGAAAAGATACAATTTTCCTCTGATACTTAAAGACTCAATGAATGACATGTTAAATTACATGATTTGTTACTTATTTTTCTGATTGTTTTCTAACTATAACTGTTTCTTTTTTTAATTAGCTAACAGCCAAGTATTATTTTATTCATTATACAAAGTACTGATTGAAAATGAAAATTTTTGATGCAACATTCAGAAATATTCCCAAGGGAGGGATTGCTTTTATGACCGAAAATAGCTATGAGAAAACAGTGATTCAGAAATAAACATATTTAATAGATGTATTTCAAATGAAGATGTGACGATATTCATTGAAAATGACTTTAAAAATAATTTTTTGTCAATCGTTGTGTGAAAAAAACGATATTCAAGAGTGTAAACATTTTTATAGATGAAAGAGAACAAATTTGAATGTGATAATGAAATCGGGTTTATTAAATTTTTGAAGAAACTCACTCAAAGTAAGCTTTGATCTTTAAAACATAACACCTACAATTAGATCAATTACTGGGATGTAGCCATGAGTATACATTAAATATCTCTTCTCTAATAACATTGTTACAGTGAACAGTATAAACGAGACAACAGGAATCCTCGAAAACTGCGCCAGTCAATCAAATGGATTGGGCAACCAGACCCTTGGGCGCCAATTTTGGGTGAAATAAATAAATATGATTGTGTTTTCTTGACATTCTGATTTGAATTCTGTTCAACAGAAATATTTTTTTTGTCTTGATAGACTCTATCACCGTATTTAATTTGTCCAAACAGTTTACGAGCCTCCTGTATATATACTAAGTATTAAAGTATGTATTTCTTTCTTAATATATTATAAACTCGTATAATAAGATAAGTTATCTTTTAATCTAATCTACCGTTAGATCTTATTTTCATAAAAAATTGAGACAAAGAACTTTTTCAAGAGCTTTTCTAGAAAACCGTTTTATTTTTTAGGAATTAATTGAGTTCGCAATAGAAACTTCTTGCACGACCCCGATAAAATCCGTTTTACAGCTTGTCATCTCAAGCAAGATAAAAGAGAAAAAATAATTCAATTTTGTTTTTGTTCCGAAATTAAATATTCTTCGCAACGTGGGCGCTGAAAAGATGCAGCATTCCCAACATCAAGCTGATTTACGAAGAAATCAAGTTAAAGAGGCGACGTTTATGACACCATCAGATGAGAATGATGTCCCTATTAAGAAAATCGTTTTATTGTGGAGTAAACAGCCCTTATTGGTTATATGACATTACAAAGAAAATAAAAAAAATAATAATTCGTTTAACATTGCAGTCCCTGTTTCAGAAAAAGGAGACTCGAGAGCAATGTAGACAGCTTGATGCTTCGAAATTCTAAGTTTAAACTCGAAATTCTAAGGGATTACTTCGAAATTCTAAGGGATTCGGGGCGTACAATTCCTGTATTTCTCCCAAATGCTGCTCAAATGTGAGATATTAATGTATGCCCTTAAAAGTCCTCATGGAAGGTGGTATCTTCTTTTCATTACCCATCAGCTAGCTGTATATAGTAAATATATGTAGAATGCAGGTCCTCCAACAAGTATGTACAAGAAAAAAGCATAAGGTGTGAAAAATTTTTGTGTATATTTGTTTGTTATTTCTTATAACATAAAAAGCTATTGTTTTTCATTTTCTGTTGTGCATAGCCAAAAATCACGAAAGTTCTTATGAATAATTTTTTTTTTAATTATATAATATTAAATGTTTAATTAGTCTAAATTTCTTAAAGCAATGTTATTCTTTGATTTCATTAATTCAGTTTGATTTATAATTTTTTTAAAGGCATTCACCTATTTTTTGAGGATGCAAAATGAAAAACGATAACAATCCCATAATCAATGCTTGTGCTCTTTACATTTTTATTTAACTTAACTTATAGTACTTAATATTTAGTTTTAATCTGTTAAATTATTTCATGTTTGTTTATTTTTAAACTCATTTTCTTAAGGAAACCTCATTATTTTGGGAAAAATATTTCTACGATAATAATTTTAAGCAGGGCGCACTATTCAGTATGAAAATGCTCGGTCACATTTTACGACGAAAGTCAAAAATTATTTGGGGAAAAAACACATCGATGGCTTAAACAGCACTGCATTCTCAGATTTTGATCCTTTTGCCTATCCCTGGTTTCAAATGGTACGAAAAGTGTGTCTGAACACAACATGCCTAATTTCTGGTGAAACAAAACCTCCAAAGATAAGTCGTTTTTCTATGAGGATTTTCCATTTTTGAAGAGATATTGTAAAAAATAGATTCCGGTTACTTCAATTTTTTAATGAAATCAACTGACTTTTTTTGAAGGACAATAAAATGCATGAATTTTTTAATACCTAATAGTTAAACACACAATATCTGGAAAGTTTTTTTTTTATATTATTTCCCCAAAACCTCTTTAGCAAAGTATCAGTGCATTTTCTTTTTAAATAAAAACATACTCTTAACCTGTCCAGTACCTCTAGTGCTCTTCGAAATTCCAAACTGTAATCTTAGAAGTGGACCAATATATATAAATAAATATATACAAGATTTATTTATTTATTTTCGACGATCAAAACTACACGCTATCTACACAGAACAACTTCTTTTTCACCCAATCTTTCGGTTCGTTTTTGATTTTTTTTCTTTGTATATGGAGAAAAAAAAAGACATTAAATGAGGTTAATGTACCTCTACATATACAGCAGTATGGCCTGAAGGAAATACAGAAGTGAAGCGTTGATTCCTCTAAGGAGACTCCATGAGACAAGATTTTTACATGGAAAAAAGAAAAAAAACTCAATAAAATAAGCGAGCAGATTTCTACGGACATTCCCTTGTGGCCTGAAGGAGCAACTGGAGTGAAGCGTTGACACCTTGTTCTTTTTTCGTGTCATTTGTTGTCGCAACGGAGTTTTTTAGTTCTATACTAGAACTCTGAAGCTTCGTATCTGGTCACCGAAGTTTGTTGTCCTTTTTGAGCCTTGTTACCATGGAGAACTCGTGAGGAAAGCTTGTTGTTAAAATTTTTAAAAAGGCGAAATGCATTTAACTCTTCCATCTGTTTTCTTTCGCCACTCACTAATGTCTCGTGTTTTCATGATGGACTGCACCACAGAGTAGAAATACACAAATTATCACCCTATCACAATTTTGCTTTAAAAAAATCACATGAGGTTTTTATTTTAATGACTTTCTGATTTTGATAAAAGATTGTAATAGTGACTGCAATGGGAGTTATCATTTGATTTGAATTTAATTCCTCCTGCATTCCTCCTGCAAATGGTGATTAGAGTGAAAGTGAGACAAGCCATAGTGAGATACCAAGTTTATTATGGACATGGAAAATAATAAATAAATAAGTTTATTATGGACACGGAAAATAATAAAATCTCTAATACGGACATTAGCATTGCTAAATGGTGATTAGTTCGACACTCAACAACTGGTAGTGAGATAACGTGTCTATTATGGAGATGGACGTGAAAAATCTGTCGGCTGTAATGTACTGCCGCACTCTAAGAAGAAGAAGGGTGTGAATCATCGAGATAATCCCTCTGGACTATGTAGAGAAGTGTAGTGGTGTCGCAATAGGGCTTTCGAATTGGTCCTTGTCAGTCCTCGTGGCCCAGAGTTAATTTGCACAGCTAGCGGGGTAGGAGGACTGTGGTTGAATCCCATGATGGCAGGGTTAAAGGTACTGCTTTCAAAAAATAAATAAAGAGACTCTATGGCGATGAGGACAGTGGGCTTAAAACCGCTTTAGCTTCGATAGTCAGGTTGCCTGGTGGGAATTTTCCTGTTCTTTCATATACGGTTCTCCGGTTCTTCCGGTTCTCTCACATACGGATCAATGCGGTACTGTTACCTCTAAATGTCATTGTAATAACTCTTCTCCAGTCGGTTTGCTATCCGTGACTTTCATGAGGTCCACCGATGATACCGCCCTCAACTTTCTAACTTTTAGCGGACTACACAATAAAGAAAAGAAAAAAATGCTCTCTTGAGCAATAATGAATTTGATACATACCATTGATACATAACCATAGCAAATTACTCTGGTAAAAGTGTCAGATATTTAAAGACAACATTATTTGTCATAATCCTTTATTATCATTTTTATCCTTTTTATCCTTCACAAACAATGGTAAAAGCATTAGCAACAATTCATTTGAAACCCTGTAAGTAGTGCCGAGTCGAAGTCTTTTGCAACTATGCTTGAAAAGGGTGCTATAAATTTCCTGTAGCCTGGAATGCACGTTTTAGAGAGATAGAGAAAAAATTGCTTTCACTCTTGGGTTTGTTCATTTAACATTATTCTGGTAAAATGTGTAATTTAGAAGCTTCCCTACCCAATCATGATTCCTGGACAAAGTTAATCAGTTACATTTCCGTCGTTTTATATCAGATAACTTAAGCGTAAAGAGCCTGACATTAGAAAACAACACTACTACTCCACCTTACAAGGATGACTTCGAGTTAACTTAGAAGAATTTTAACTAATAAATTATGCTTCTTTCCTCTAATATATTCTCCCGAACTTGTTCCGACAGAAGATATTCTTTTCAAGAACATAAATAAATTTTTTTTCAGGAAAAAAAACCTTCGTGGTTCGTCAGGAAAGGAGTAATCTCTTAGCATGATAAAAATACTTCCATCTTACCGGAATGACTTAGAGTTCCCTGGAAGAATTTTACTTATAAATTAGGCTCCACACATCCTATTCTACCAAGCTCGCTCCAACAGAATAAAATCTCTTAAGATGCTTACAAAATTCTTTTTGCAACACTGAAATACAACTATAATAAACATTGAAAAAAAGCCAAATGAATTTCATAAAAATAGACACCAAAATGCTGATGAAAAATATCAAAAATAAAGGTCACTTTGTAAATGGTTTAATATACGTAATTTTGATGATATTTTCCGTTTTATTTAAATCAGAAAAACAGACTTTCTTTGCAATAAGTGTATTATATTTTTAGCTTTAAGGTTGGCCAAGTGGCAAACTACATTGAGTTGCAATTACAATTAAGTGACCAACTCCATTATCATTTAAACCACATTTCAGAAACCAACAATCGAAAATGCTTTATATTTACTTTAAGAAAAACAACGAAAAATTAAAAAATAACTGAATTCCTTTTTAATTCTCTGATATTCCCTGCCAGCCATAGGCTTCTCAGACATATTCCGTCTAAGAGTATCCAACACATGTCTTCATCTCGCCTTTGTATGATTTAATATAGACCCTTTAGGATAAAACTCAACAGTACATTAATATTTGAATATAGTATAAAATTTATTTGGTTTTTATACTACTAGAATTAATCCTCCGAAAAAAATACAGTTAAGAGAGGTTAATGAATCCATTATTTATGAACAAAAGTATCCTAAACACGAAGACTAGACCGAGACAAATCCCAAGTTTTGATACTTCATAATGTTATGAGGTTTAGTACTTGACTTAAAAAATGAATTGGTCTGTTTGGACTGGGTATATGTACATCAACCAAATTTTTTGGAGATAACTGCTAAAGTGAACACCATTCGTAAATCCCCCATAATAATTTTTTTTTTTAATTTTCTTTTTAAAATACTATGACAGAATCGGTATAACATTCGTTTTATATCTTTGCAATTTCTAACGCAGCACACATACCAATCACAGACCATCTGTTTGGTAAAAAAAAATCCCAAAAATCTTCACGTCCAAATTGAATTATTATAAAGAAAATAGGAAGTTTCTTTAAAATGAATAAAGTAAACAATTTTAAAATTTAAAACAAAAGAAAAGAAAACTTCAGGAAAATTAAAAAAAAAAAAAGAATTACAAGCCACTGAAGTAATAACTTGAAAGGTTTATTAACTTGAATGCAGGAGATTAAAAATAGTTTTATTATCCTTTCAATAAGAAATTTTTACAATTTTTATTATGTTCCAATTTGAAACAAGAAACAAAAGAAACAATTCACATTTGGACACTGATGTGAATGGTAAAAATACAATTACTAACACAAGAAACATATTTTCTTTTTATTATTCTGTGCATCTGTAATCATTTTTATCAGCCCATTTTCATATATTGAACACCACTTTTAATGTGTAAATATAATAACAGTGAAGAGTCATAAATAAATGTTACTACAAGTGAATTTTTTAAAAAATTTTCCATTTTTAAAAATAATTATCAACACAACAAGAATAAACTAATTTAACATCAATTATATTCAATTTCCCAAATTTTATCTCAATATTCAGTTTTCCACCATAAAAAAATATTATAAAAATAACTTTAAAAAATGAACATAAGAACATTAACTCAATAAAATGGCATATTTAGCTTACTTTTTAAATGAGTGAAAGATTGGCTTTGTTCGCTAATGTTAAAGGAAGCATCGAAACTCTTAAGATGCCGTAACACATTTGAGGCGTATTAATTCAAGTGGAAAAATGTTTGCTTTTACCGCTATTTCCTCACTGTCAACTTCGCTCGAAGAGGTTAGTTTTGTTAATGGATTTGTCAAAACAAATTAGCAACGTTGGCGCCTAATCACCCTTATTGTCAGCCTGCGGCGGCGATGTCTGCAGTAATTAACGTCACGCGGAGAACAACTCTAAACACTTTGGGAAATAAAAGTGGCATCAGCAATAAATCGTCTGAGGATGTCTTGGAGTTTTGAGGATTTTTTAAGAAATCCATTGTACGAAAGAATGTTTTTTTTTTTTTAATATATAAAGTGATCTAATTGTTGGAAATGTCTCAATTTGGGAAAAGGTCTTATGGGTTTCCCATAAGTTTTTTTTTTTTTTATTTCATTTTCATATCCATTGATAATTTGGTATGTCATTTTCATTTGCAGCATCGGATTACTGATTTATTTTGTAATTTTTATATATAATGTCTCAGAATGTTGCTGTACTATTACATAGAGATCAGAATTTCGTGTTAGGATAATGAAATTCTTTGAAAATTACAATGATCTTTCATAAAACTTCATTCCAATCAATGAATAGTTTTTTTTTTTGTGACTTGGAATATTTGTTTCAAACAAGTCTTAACACTTTTAGAAAGAAAATCTTATAATATGATCAGCTATAATATGTAAATTTGATAAAAATTGTAATAATTCAAACTCACCCACCCAAACTCCCAACAATTATCAACAGTAATTAATTTTATTTTTCTTCTGGAAGAACATGTTTTAATGCGCGTTTTTGAAATGCAGTCAATGAAAATGTTGTGAAATGTTGAATTCGTTGTACATAAATTTATTCCACTAAATCAGCTCCCAACAAACAGAAAAGTTTGAAAATTAATTTTTCAAGATCCGAATTGCATATAAACCGGGAGAGGCGAAACTAAAATGTATTAGATACCCTCAAACATCAAATGGAGAACGGGAAACTGCAGAATTGATCAAAGTAGAAATTATACACATACACGAAAAACAGATTGTGAAACAATTGTGTAGAAAATTGTTAAAAAAAAACGTGTGAAATTACTGATAATATCCTGAAGATAGAACTATCGTGGAATATCTATCGATCCGAATTATCATGGGATGTATATTCTAAGTAAATTTTAAGGCAAATTTAATTAATTAAAAATTAATTATTAAAAATTAGCAAAAATTAATTTAAGGCAAATTTTTTTTCTGCTTGTCGAATCAATGGATGCAAATTGAAACAGATCTATCGATGTTTTTCAATAGCATGGAGGTATCACCTTTTCTTCAACTTAGGAGCGGTTCGGAAAATAACTTCTAATAAATAACAATTCTATTGTTCAGCTAGTTTTTAATATAAATTCGGGAGTCACGTGACACAACAACGAGGATGTTTATATCATCCTGTAATAGGATTTGAAGCCCAGAGCACGTACTTAAGTATTTTGCAATGGACGATCATAAAGGAGTGTCAGATTACAATAAATAAATAAAATAAATGACACATGTACATATATATGTATTGTGTACAAATATCCACTGATCCCTCTCTTTTCATAGATATCACTACCGGCTACAATTTTTATTAGTTTGTTAAATGTGGTAAAACTTGTATTTGATAGGTATGAGAGTAAGCTTTCATGATTAGTAAATGACTTTTTTTATAAGCATAAACAAATACTATTTTTACACCATTGTAAATGTTGAATATTTTAAACAGACAACCTTTGGGGAAATTTTATTATATTGACGGTTGCTTGAAAAAGTTAACGGTTATATAATGTTCCAATCGAATGCAATTTGTACAGAATGATTTTGACGCATAAAACGCCGATTTCAACGAAGGAGAAAAATAGCATTTAAATTGAGAGCATTGCTTCCATCCCAAAAACATTCGGAATTAGATGCTGCATTTAATAATACTCAACAATGCATTTCCCAACGTTTAACGAAATTTAGATGGTTCAAGATATGAAAATTAGATTACCACATAAATTTTTAAAAAAGAAACATTAAACGTCGAAAATTGCATTTGTGAAGTACTGCTTGAAAGACATAAAAAGTATCTTTAAATCGGACTGTTACTGTAGATGAAAAGAAAAATATTTATCACGTGAATCTTACACATCTATCTTGGGTGAAGTGTGTCCATCGCAGCCAAACCGAAATATTCATTATATCCAGGTTATTCTCTGTATTTGGTGTGATCTATTAGGGGTTGCAGAAAACATTTGAAACTATCACTGGCGTTGTCTAATGGCAAATTTGAAGCAAACTGTGGTACATAAACGATCATAATGGGAGAGTGGTTATTAATTAAATTAAAGACATTAAATTATTCATCATGACAAAGTCAGACCAAATGTGGCTCAACCGGTAAAACTACTGAGAAGTGGAGAACTAGGAAGTGTTACCCTACCCGTCGTATTGATTAGATATTAAGCTTCAAACACATAATTGCTTAAATCGATGTTGTCAGCCTTTTTAAAAACAAAGTTCACTTCAAGCGAAAGTATTTAAATTTGGCTGAATAATTGAATTGCCTCCAAAGAACCATATTTCTACAAAACTGATTGAAAGATGGACAAAGATTGTTAGCTTCAGATGAAGCACACTTTCGATAAATATCAATATTGCTCTTTAATTGTCCAAAGTAGTGCTTGATCCTATTTGTATATTACAATATATATATATATATATATATATATATGTACGTATGTAATATGTATGTGTGTAGGGGGTATAAAAAACTTTCTCCTCTATAAGCCCCTGGCTATGATACTGTTTGTAGAAGCTGAACAAAACTTTGGTTTGCCCTTAAGAACCATATGAAAAAAATCTAACAGTTATATATTACAGTTATAACAGACAAAATTTCAAAAATATAAGATAACAACACCTACCTTTTTTTTACTGAAATGCGATCTCCGTAGCCTGAATTGCCTTGGAACAATAATTATAGAATGAAAATCGCCGGCGTTAGACAGAATAAAAAAAAGAAAACAATTGCGTCTCTCATCAGAATATGTCTCTGATTCTAGGTCACTGAAACTCACTCGAATCGAGAAGAAAAGGACAATATGAGCAGATTTTCTGGTTCGGTGAAAGACACAGTAGTGACTGATTACATACACTATGTGACTATTATGTGAAAAAAAAAAGGCACTATGAAATATGTCCCACGTTTCTTATTTTATTACACTCTGAACATGCCGCTTACATGGGAACAAAAAGGGGATATTGTAAAAAAATTATTACCTTGAATGGACAAAATGCCAGGAAACATGACTTCTTCGAGGCCAGTGTTCTGCTACAGTTGTCTGAGACTTGTTAGTCAAATTTGTAGAAACTGGTTGCACCTACTATCGATCTCGGCCTAGACGCCCATCCGTTCCTGTTCAGATTGTGGCAGAAATCCATGAGACGATCAGCGAAGTTAAGTCCTACGCATTCCTTAAGTGTACGCATTTGCGTTTGACAGCTGCCAGATTCTACTGTCCGCAAGTTTCTCCGCTGTGTTCTTCATATGTTTCCGTATCGGTTCCAGCTTGTCCATATGTTTCCAGCGGGTGGTAACCAACTATGTCAGATTTTGCGAATGAATTTCTTCCTCCTTCATTACGATAATAATAGCTTTCATTTACGCATTCTGCGGATGGACGAGGCCCATTTCTCGTTGACTGGGGATGTTAATTCGAAGAATTGATATTGAATTGGAATTGATAATCCCCATGATGGGGTTTCACTTCTATAATACGAAGAAAAAGTGACTGTGGGATGCGATATAACAAGCAACTTCATCGTCGGATCTTACTTTTTTGAATAGATTAATACCGAAGGTCTACAAACGTGTACGGTAACTAGTGCTCGCTATCTACAAATGCTGACTAACTGCCATTCCACGAATGCTTGTCTAGTGTTGCCACAATAATTTTTGTAAGAAGAACAATACTTTGTTTCTATATTTTAAAACATGAACTGAACAATATGTGCATGTAATTACAAATATGTTCTTTCCTTTTTTTTTTTTAAATTATTAAATTCCTGAGTATATCGATTTGTTGTGTCCAATTGTATATACATATTTATATATTAAAAATACCTCCTGATGAAGGTTATAAACATTGAGAACTTGCAGATTTTCAAAAGAATAATATGCGTTAATTTTTTAATATTGATTAAATACAGTAGCAGTTGTATCCCAGTAAAGAAAATTGACTTCTTCGCAACGATGTTCTCATGAAGTAAGGCACTTTTGATTCAGTAGCAGGCCTTAATTGCTTGCAGAGGTGAGAGTTCAGTCTCTAGCCTCTTAAAGATTACGCAGAACCTAAAACTTAGTATAAGGAGGAGAGAAAGAAATGGAAAAAAAAAAGTAAAGAAGTGTATTTTAATGGGAAAATGTAAATAGATCGATTGAGGTTATATACCTTATCGCTCCCCAAGTACACGAAGATCTCTCAATTTGGAATTGGAAAGAGAGAATAAAAAAGATCAATCTCTTGTGGCTGAACTCTAAAAAGTGAGAGCATATCTCACTCATTATAGACGAACGATTTATTTTCTTTTTTTTTTTCCCGAAAGGGGAAAAATTTTTTAACTTAAATGTAGAAGTCTTTTTCTTTGAATGTCTGGCATGAGATTAAAGTGTTCAGATTGCAATAATCTGCCAGACTGTACGAATTTTGAAACAGTTATCCCTACGTTCCAGCTGCGTGTTTTAATATCTTGAAATGTTATTTCTTTTGTATTTAAAAATGAAATAAGGAAATTATTTTATTATTATTTTTTATTTTATTATTAATTCTTGTTTTTTGTTGCTGCACGTCGGTGGACCTCATGTTCCATTGTAGAAACAGTCCAACCATGGGCGATGACGACTGAAGTGATTGTAACGGTTTTGCAATTCCAATCTGAGGCCTCGTACGCTCGAATTTCCCCTTTTACCACCGAACAATGAATTTTACTGTTATTCCTTGTTTTTTGTTATTCAACGTCGGTGGAACACTCATGTTCCACTGTAGGAACAGTCTATCGAGGGCTCATGTAACGGCTTGCTAATTTCAACCTGAGTACTCGAATTTCCAATTTTACCACCGAGCAAGGACGTTTTGATATCACTTTAGAAAATATATTTACTTTTAATTCTCATTTAATGTGCATTCTTTAAAAATTGCAGAAATTAAATAAATAAAATAAATTCTAGTCTTTTAATTCTTTTATAAAAATATTTCCGTTAATACTGATGTATACACAAACACCTGAAAGACGGGAGTAAGTGGAGAGCATTGCTTTCATAAATCTTTAAGGGGAATTTCTCCTGAAATTGTGCTAAATATGCGAAAAAATCGAAACGCACTTACAGAACAACCTGACTATCCATACCAGACGCTTTACAGACATTACCACAATCGCCGTCTAGTCTCATCTTTTTTTCTTAATGCAATGGTTGCCACTATTGATTCAGCACCCTGGCCTTCCTTCACGATAGTTGCGCATATTGCCACTTGACTCTGAGCATCGCTTTATTGTCATAGTTGTCATTGATTTTCCATATAAAAATATCCGTATTATGTGGAATTTATGTAAAAAAAAAGAGCTTCTTAATTTCTATTTAAAGACCCCTACACAAAACAGAATTTCATATTTAAAAGTTCAGGAATTTGGAAAAATTTTGGAAGAATTTGCTGGTTAAGATTTAGGTTCAAATTCAGCATCTATAATAATAGGCATGATGAATACATAATCTAAAAAACTAAAGGAAAGGTCCACTAAAGGAAGAAGATGAAAAATATGGACATGTATAATGTTCACGATAAACATTTGAATAAACGGGGCAAAAAAAAAATATTTCAAAAATTCCTTTGTAATCAAAATGAAAAGTTTTAGAAAAAAAAAACTATACAAGCTTCAGAATTTTCTGGTCTTAAACCTTCTGGCCCAAATATTTATCACAAATTTAGCCTCCATGCAGCATATTCAGCGTTACCTACTGTGTGACACGAGTGTTTGATACTCATTCTAGAATGTGCTCTTACGTAGTTACTTTTCATAATGATTATGTATGACTTGTGGCATATAGGTTTGGGCTTTTTTCCTCTAATCAAGGATATATTATTATGATTTACAACGTTAACAGGCCTATCTTTTATAAGAAATATGGAAGACTTCCGTTCTGCAATTTTTCTTATGTAAAATTTCAAACGAGGCCCCTTTTTGTTCACGTTCCATCTACCAAAACATCCGTCAATATAAATAATTTGCCCCTTAATGATTTGAAATAATGATTAAAGACCAAATTATAATAATTAATTTTGTAAAAATTCTCTCTTTACTTACTCTCTTGCATCAAATAGTTTTCCATTATTTATCCCATTATTGTTATTGAGTTAACAATCAATGAACTTTTATAGGCATAATGAAAGCCTTAATTACCTCAAATGTTATGAAATGTCCAATTAACTATTTCAAACTATCCGCAAACACGTTGAGAGACGAGATAATTACATTTGCCAGAATGATTACATTAGTGGAATTATTCATTAAGTGTTTGAAATTCATTATCTCTTAGCCCATTTGACTGAATGAAGTTGATTCAGAAATAATGCTTTCACAATTAGATTACATGTTAATTATGTTGCATAAAAGCATTAAACAGTAAATACATAAATTTTTCGAACACAGAATATTGGATGTTACATGAATAATAAAATATGAATCCTAATACTCGACAGTAATGCTATAATCTTCACTAATTAGTTTTCAGTATTAATAATGAATATTTCTTGAGGTTTCGGCTATCCAGGGCATAAATAATTCGAGAATACAAATACTTCAAGGAAAGTGCTTTCTCAAAAAATATAATTCTACAATTAACAAAGGTTTATTGCAAAAGGTAAAAGTGTGTCAGCTAAAATATTTTTAAAAAATGATTCATTTTATTAATTTATTTTGAATTTAATTAATTTTCAGTTCTCTTATTTTGTTTTATTTTAATTTTCTCAAATTTTAATAAGTAATATTTAAAACGAATAGTGACCTTGCTTGGCTGTTTTTATATTTGGAAAAATATGGGTTATTGGAGAAAAGAAAAAATCCTCACTGTGTAATCATCATCAATTTTTAAACCCACTTTTCACTAAATTTCTCACAATTTGAAGCGAAAAATATACCAACAACTGTAACCCATACTCTAGTATCTTTTGAAGTGATGTACACGGTGTATAAATTTGTTCTCAGCAAATCAGAACGTCGACTTTTGGCAACTTCTGCAGATTGCTGTGCATAATCAAATAAGGATGTCTTCAAGTATAAGTGAGGATTACGCTAGGTTTCCGAACTAGAGAAGGGTTTTTACTTGAACGTAGCCGAATAGTAAGCTTTGTGCCTAATCTGGATATAGGGTCTATAATTCCTTAGTCAAGAACCAAAAATATTTTTTTTTATTAGCGCTTAAAAAGGAAGAGATAAAACGGTCAGGGAATTGAGCATCGGGATTTAACTTTAACTTAACTAACTTTAAGTTCTGTATACTGAAAAAGTGAACCCTAGCAGAAGTTCTCAATTGTAGGCCAGAGATAGGCACGATTAAACTACAAAATAAGGATCACAGAGCTTTATAATAGCAAAGAAAAAGATCGGATTAATCGGTGTTACTTACTTTCTTAGAGTGTCAGATTTCTAATGCGGTGAACGCAGTTCTCAAAACCCAACATGCAAAGTTTCCTATCCTCTAACGAGGAGAAGCACTTTGAACCCATACGCAAGAAATTTAGACAGCTGTGATTGAGGAATAGAAGGGGATCACGCAAAAGCCCAGACGTTACCTCTGGATGCGTTCTTTTAAAAATTGGGGGTAAATTTAGATGTAGGTGTGATCTGGCCTATGTATTTTGTTAAAGTAGTAGGTATAATATACCATGGTTCCACTGCATACTATACAAACGCTATATCTGCTACATATATGCCGCCCTCGTAATGAGTGACCTCCAATAAAATTCCTGCCATAGTAAAACAATGAACTTGGTTTAAAAACTCGACCATCTATGCTGAACCGACAATTTATATGTCCACCTATGATAAATATATAGGCCGAAATTTATTTCAATTGAACTGGAGTAAGTCAAAGTTGCGAACCTTCGTACTGCTTTCTCTAAGGTGTGCTCGTTCAAAACTCAGTGACCGAATGTGAATACAGTAAAATACAGTTTGGTATGCAAAGTGAGCAATGAGTTTTACCTTGATTGTAAAATTTATTACTAAATAACCGTTGAATGTATTATTGTAATACTGGCATCATTGGATAGTTCACTTATAGCAGTTTTTTATTTTGTGTAATTAATCTGAACAGAATTGATGTCGTAAATGATTGCTTGAATTACATCTATTTTTACGAATCACCTTTTCATTTCTGCAGAAATATAAATAAACAAACTGGTCTTATATGGGAATCAATGAATCCATAACCTTCTTGCATCTCATCGTTCACGATAACCCTAACTTAATTAACCATCATCATTAATTAAATAGTTAATATGTCCTTATGCATAACAAGGTTTTAGGCCACCATTCATCACGCACAAAACACTTTAGCTTTAACATTTACTGAGACCTATTAGAACTAATCATTGCATCTCATTTATAAGAACTTTAATCATGCATTATTTATCACCAAGACAGAGCATCACCTGATTGTGAATTTTGTGTTCATGAGTTACTTGACGAGAAATTTCAAAGTTGGGAGATTGGAAAAGACTGGCTAACCCCATGGCTTCTTTATATTACTCCAATTGTTTTTCTTTGGAACTATATCAAGGACAAACCCTTTACTTCACTAATTGTTGACATAGAAGGACAAGACAAAAATGATGTGCCTATTGTCCGATCGATCGACTTCTCCGATTGCACTTAGCAACTGAAAAATTCAACTCTAATATTAAAGCACGTATTAAATTAATTTAATTTTGAGTATTGCATTGCATATTTGCTTTTTTATAGTTCATTGTATTTATTTTTATGTACATACAAAGCGAAAAATACATAAATTGGCTAAATAATTTTCGAGGGTTTTCTTTTGTGTGTGATACTCGTGGGCAAGTTAAAGGATATATATCAAAATCTATGCATCTCTATCTAACACTATGTTTACATTAGGAATAACCAAATGTGTTTTAAGAATTCACGCAGTATTTCAGGGAAAATCCAAAAACACAATCCATTTTAAGACCACATTCAAGAGGATAGGTGTGTAGTAGTATCGAAAATAGCTGCAGTTGTTGAAATTTTTTAATTAACACCTTTACGTTGGAGTATTAAATTTCAATTAATGGGAACAATTTGATTCAATATTTTTATTGTAAATACCTGCAAAAATTAAACTAAATATAAAAAAACTAAATGAATGTATTATTACTCATAAATGTAATATAACTATAGCTCTACTTTATTAAAACATATTACTACATTTAACACAGAATTTCTGGACGTATATAATTGAACACTTAGATTTAAAACTTTAAAAATTAAGTTTATTAATAAATATGTAGTATTTACACCACGATTTCGGATCATATATATATATATATATATATACGTTATATTTTTTATTAATAAATAAATCTACCCACGTAATTACGCTTAATAAACTTCATACTTCATATGCATACGAATACGTATATATTTACTAAGCTACAAATTACGCTCCTACTGTTCTACTTCATAACTCATTGTCAAATCAACCGACATATATAAATATATATCACTTACATGGATTTAAATCAGTATAACTAGTAAGTAGTAGTCAGTAAGGGGTTTATTGAGTAGAGTAATAATAAGAGGTTTTAAGAAAAGCAAGTATTTTGTAAAGTTATTTTTAGTAAACAGTATTGTGTTTAATATTTGGCAATGTTTGTTTTCTTAGTGGTGCATCCTTCTACATGCGATATAATCGTGCTATAATAGAGACATGTTATTAATTGAATGAATTAGTTTTTAAAGATAAAGTGTTTAATTAATATTCATATACAAAAAAATATATTGAAAAATAAATATACATAAGCAGTAAACTGTTTCCTCTTCAATTAAATTTCGAAAACTCGATTATCTTTAAAAGTCAATAAATCGAATCATCAGAATTAAATTCGTGAATTACTTCTTTGAAAAATTTAAACGCCTTTGACAATGTTTTTTGAACCTTTTCAAAAATGTTATCTATAAAGTGGGTTTTTTTTTTAATTTTAGATTCAGCAAAAGTACCAAAGAAAAAAAACATCGAATTGCTGCTTGTAGTCTACTGCTTGTCGAAAATCTAGATCCAAACAATTCCCCCCCGGCAACCAATGTCAGTAAAACTGTCCAGGACACTCCTCTTGGGAAAATGTTCAGGAAAAGAAGGGTTGGGAGTGTTTGAATGTAAAAGGAAGAAGATACGTGTATATCCTAGGAAATAAGACACTAGATTCATTTAAGACCAAATAGAATAAATGGATCTTTCCATATCCTGTTTCCGATTATATAAGGACATATTTTTTAGAAATAATTCCTGAAAAACTTAAAAATCTGAAATCGGTTGATCTGAATGCCATAACCAATAGATTTTTAAAACTTGAAGCATGCTTTTAAGACACAATTTTAATATTCAATGCCTTGTCCCCATCTGATTTTTTTTTTTTCTGTATTCGCATACACGCACAATGTTTGTTTATACACGCAATACACACACAATATATACACACTCAAGAGCCAAAACATTATGACCACCCCTACATTTTTGCAATGAACTCGCATGACGGGAAGGCACGTGATCAGGTGGAAGTGGTATTTAACTGCTGCTGGAGAGTCTGAAGAATCATTTTTCATTTACTTCTGTGTGTGATGGAAAAAATACGAAGACACTATGGAAAAACATATTGTATAGTAAATTCGTATAACAAGAAAAAAAATTAATAAATCCAAGAGAAATTATTTACTCCTTCCTGAAGATAGCATTATCATAGAATTATTGCCCTCCGGAAACCATGTTATTTTTCCTGACTAAATGACTGCATTCTTCTGATTATATGGAGTAGACATAATAGCATTTCATTTATAGCATGCAAAGAACAGGATTAGAGAAAAACGAATTATCAGTGCTGTCTGTTTTATAAGGCAAAATTGAGCCATGATAGTCATCTATGACAGAACCTCTTAACTGTTCGCAATTATATGATCATTATGAGAGTGATTTGACCAATTCCCATCAATAATTTATCTGATTGTGTAGATTTGCTTCCCGCTTTAAACCTATTTGGAGATTACAGATTAAATAAATTCTGGCGAAGAAATATATTTTTTATACCATTTTTAGAACAGTATATTTGCATTTTTTTCTTCGTTACTTCCTTACTTTCTTCAATAAAAAGGAATTTGATAATACAACAAAAGTTTATTATTTATAACAATAATTAAGAATTTTAAAATAAAATTTCTTACAATACTATGGAAAACGTCTTTGCATCTTTAACGCACTCCTTTTTTCTGGCCTATTAACTTACGCTTTGAATTAAAGCAAGTAAATTTAAACTAATTAAAAAAATTAAGGTACTTTTTTTTTCTGTAATACAGCTTTTCTAAGTTCCTTTCTGTAAATCTTATAGAATTAAAAAAAAACCGAAATATTTATTAGTATAAAAATAGTTTTACTCATGTGCCTTATAAAATATTACAGTATAATTATAAAAAATATTAATTTCCATCGATTAAAAAAAGAGTTTCAGTCATGAATAATATTGTCTATGTTAAATTATTGGGTACAAAATTTTTCATTCTGCTTTCCGTCCATTTTCGATATTCTAGCATATGAAAAAAAATTTTAATATTTTGAAATCTTCCATAAGAAAATTTTAGAGCTAAATTTTGCAACGTTTTCACTCTGTATAATGCAACATATGTCAATCCAACTGATACCTCTCTTCCTCACCAATAAACAGCTTTATTAAGAACTTTATTTACAGATTTATTTAGCAATTCTAAAGTGCTAATGGATATTCCGCATCAACATTTACTGGAAGTCTTTTCAATGAAAAATGGAAGTAATAAAATATTCTTTAACTTCACCCATCTTAAAAGAATGTTTTTTACCTTTTATTAATTTTTCTCGCATGCAATATCCGTTTAAATAAAATAATTCATTATGACACTTTTTTAATGAATATTAGTTTTTAATCATTATAAAATCGAGCATTTGTTTTCATCGAATGACAGAAGATATTTTAATTAGATAAACAGCATTTAAACAGGAAATCACGCTGACTTTTTTCAAATTTCAAAGTTAAATTAACACTTTTTTAAAAATATAATAATTTAGTTTAAATTTTTATCAAGTCTATTCAATAACTGTACTGTAGTTCCGGTAGTCTAAAGTAAAGTGTGCAAAAAAAAAAAAAAGGACCATAGAGTAATAAACTAAACCTTTCAGACATATCTAACAATAGCACTTATGTAAAGATCTAATGATAATAACGAAAGTTATTTAGGGTGTTACATTTTTTTTTAATTTGGTTGAATTTACATGCAGGCTTGACAAGGTACATGACTTGATACATGCAGTCTAGATTCTTGAAAATTTTTAATTCCGTAATAAACATTTTCTGACCAATAAAAGCTTTGTTAAACTATGCAAATAAAAATTTAAACATCCCTTTTTTCTTATAAAGTTAAATGAATTTTCGAAATGTATATATTTATAGTTTTTCTCTGTTTTAAATAAATTGGCATCTTTAAAGTCAAATAAAGAATTTTACATTGGCTTACAATATTAGAATTAAAAGCGTTTTAAAGTTTTAAGATGATGAATACTGTTTTCTAAATAAATAACTTAAAATGCCATTAGAGATCTACGTCTTTGAATCCAATTTGACAGAATTTGGTAATTTAATTGAAAGAAATATCTCATAACTCTATAATTGCTAATGTAAAAGTTTTAAATAACACTCCATAAAAGGACATTCGAAAACCTTTTCTTTGGAAAATATCACCTGCAATAAATGAAAGTAAAAATATATTTATATTCTACTGACAGGTTATTGGGAGAAACAAAAATTCTCATCAAATAAGAATCAAGCTAGGTGCAAAATATTATTTTTTCTTCATTTTCAGTCGGGATCAAACGATGGAAGGTATTCTCAATCATCTGTATTTGATGAGGTAATGGGAGATTATTTTCTTCAAATTACGAAAGACTTTTCTCTCACGTTTCCGTGAAGAAAGGTGTCTACCACTTGAAATTAGAATGCATTATTTTGGCATTCATCATTTCCATTTTCTGAAAAAAAGAAAACTGGACAATAACTACTTTCTAAACTATTTCTTAAAGGGAGTAGGACTGTTTTTAACTTTAATATACTTTGAGAGAAGAGCTTTTAATTAATTAAAACGTATTATTCTAAAGAATAATAATTTTAAAAAATTAGTGTCGTTTTCAAACTTTCAAGTTTCAATTTCTTTCCGAAAGAAAATCCTAAGTTATTCAATAAATCCATTCAAAATAAAGCAAATGAAATATTTCTATCATAAGCAATAAAATTCTTTGAATCGTTACAAAAATTCTTGTTTTATATAAAAAATAAATTAAAAAAGAGCTATCAGTAAATATTGCTGAAGTGAGCATTTTTCGTAGCATTAATGCCCTTAGACACTTGAATTATGAAACTAAGATTTCATTCATTATTTTATGTTTAAGCTAATATGCTAATTTTAAGTATAGGCAAAACATTCTATTAGACAGCAGGAGACAATTTTCGAACTAAAAGGAAACAAGTTCGAAACACGACAAATGAAACCGTACTGCTACCCCTCTTATATCCAGCCGGAAAGGAACACACTAAATATGTTATCCAGAAAGTTATATCTGTTAAGAGCAAGGAAGAGGATCGGTCCGCCAAATCAGATCTTAGGAGAGTTACTATCCAAACTTTTGATGATGCTTTGGGTTGCGATGGTTACTTTCGTGGTGGGGCCTGAGTAAAGCTGAAAGTGTTATATGTCTATCATTCTAGAGATGAATGAATTCAGATTAAATGCACTCGGCATTTAGAAACATAAAAAATATTGAATCGTTTAAACATCATTTTATGGAAAATTGCCTATGGTAGAGTAAGCTAATGTAGGATTTTTGATCGATAATTAATTATAAGTCTTTTTCACAGCACATTTCAAAAGTTAATTATGTCTCGCTAATTTAAACGAAATTAATTGTGTAAAATTTATAGTGAATTTTTGTAAAACGCTTCACGAATAGGTATGAGAAATCAATATAAATATTCAACAGAAATAAAAAGAAATTGATTGTAAAACTATTAATATATCGTTGTAAATAATAATACTGCACTACAAATAAACCTTGTTAAAATTTGAACTACAAAATTCTTATGATAAATATCATTTACAATCACACCAACCGTTGCTTGAAAAGTTGACAAGCGTCCAAATAAGAAGCATTCAAATACAACGGTGTAAAATGGGAGAAAAGTAATTTAAAAGAGGTGTTAATAACAATAAAAATCATTTTACTTTTGTATCAATTAATTTTTTAAATTCAATAATATCGAAAGAAAAATAACATGAAAAAACTTCCACGGTAATTCTGACGCGTCTGATTGACACAAGATATCGATTCTGCCATTTCTGACTTGCAATCAATCCGTCCCACTGATAAACAATAATATCATCTAACATTGTTCATCAGTGGGCTGTTCGTAGCATAATGCATAATTTGCTCAGGACGTCCACCGACGTTCAACAAAAACAAAAGGTTTCATGTAGGAACTAATAATTGAATACAATAAAAGAAATAATTTTTCTAATGGTAACGCTAAAAAATATATGAATTTCAGTGTTATTCATATTTGAGAAATTTAACACATATAAGAGATGATGACTCACCATTATACAAACTATATTTTTTTTTATTCTATTTTCTGATTTTTTCAAATATATCTTACTGCGTAGTGTAGAGGAGGCTTATGATTAGAGAAATAAAATACGTTTGGTGTCACATCGTAATTCTTTTATAACGATGAGTAGCACATTTTTTTTAAAATTTTGCAGATTTTTTTTTCTTCACTTTGAGTTATTCTCATAGATGTTAATACGAATCGAAAAATTTCATGAAGCTATCTTTTATAGTGCTAAACTATAACTACAGGTAGAAAATGTAGTGTATACAATGTTATGTAAAGGAATGTTATGCAGAAAATATATTGCCTATATATATATATATATAAAAAAGGAATTATATCATGTATCGGAAAATTAATTTATTTCTCAGAAATGCATTCTCGCAATAAACTAGTATAAAAATTTTTGCCATTTTCCTTTTTTTTTTTCTTTTTAATTAGACTCATAAGAGCACAAATTAAATTTCATTCATTTCTATTGATTAGATAAGGGGTTGGTCTTACATCCTCAGCTCACTAATATCCTTGAAGACATTACTAAAGGAGCACCGCTTTTATATATTAACGTTTATACCGGAAAAATACAATAATTTGTTTAATGCAGAAAAGCAAATTATGCATTTTCTTATTTTAGCATAATGACAAATGTTTTTATCCCACTATTAATTCTGATATGTCAAAGGAAACGGAAAAATTTCTCTATTAACCTTGCTCAAGATAAAATAAAGTTAATTTTTTTCCGAAAGCAAAAGCAAACAAGAAGTAGAAACCTTCTATTCTCTTTGTCCCAGATTACTGTGTTCCGGGGGGAACTTGTTGTTATGAGAATCGAAGAACTCCCCCAGTCGCATGGATATCACCTAAAATATTCATAGGCAATCACAAAATGATCATCTTAAACTGAAACAAATGGAAACGGAAATGTTGGATTTGTTAAAGAATCTCCCTAATATGACAATCTAGCTATACTAGTATAAAAAGTCTAATTTGAATTCCAGAAATAAAATTTTAATGCAAATATCTATATTGTACTCTACGTGGATTATTTGAGTTTTTTTTTTTCTTCTTTAATTTCGTTCAGAAAGTTTGATCTAATTGAGATTTTATGGTTTCTTTTTTTAACTCGAGATGTGAAACTATTGATATTTTTGTTAATTTGGTATGAGAAAAGGGAACAATTTTCCATGATTACTCTTCTAAAAGAAACACTGAATCTTGACTTTGATGGCATTCTAAAATTAAACTTTTGAGCAGTATTAAGATTTACATGGTTTAATTTTGTAACATATTTTTAAAGTATTTTATTAAAATTATACCAAATAACATTCATTTATTCATTGTATATCCATGTTAATTGTATATTCATTGTATTCCATGTTCATTGTATATTCATTGTATATCCGTTTTGTTTTTTGAATTTTTTTTAATCATTAAATTTCATTTAAATTTTACTAATTAATTGCTTATTCAACAATTTAGAAAATATTTATATCATTTCAATGATTAAATTTCCATTTATCACTTAAAAATTCTCAAAATTTATCAATTAAAATTTGTCAAAATTTAAATATCGATGACGCTTTCATTTGCCCATTGAAAAATTAGCCATATTTATAGATGAATTGATCTATTTGTTATCTATTGATAAAAATAAAAATAAAAAGTTGTAATAATTTTTTAAAATAAAAGTTCTATATATCTAGTTAGCAATATAGCAAAGAAATTTTAAGAAAAGAACTATAATTAGATTGAAAATAAAAATTATGAGTGAATTGTTAATTGTTATAGGGAAATGTTATATTTGTAGATATAAGGTAGTAATATACTTACGCACCTGAATGTTTAAAAACTATAGTTTTGTTTGATGAGCTCGTTTAAGCTAATGTACAAAAAGAACCTGCTATTGTCTAGTCGTAAGAAAAATATACACTACAAAATGCAAGCCAGTTTTACTTAATAACAGAAAGTGGTCAGTTGAAGTAGACGTAGTGGTCCTCTGTTTCGGTAATCAGAATCCAATCTCCATTCGTGTTCCACCCATCATCCTGGACTGTTCTTATCTTTAGATTAACACCCCAATGAATCTTCGGCATGACGCTTGACAGAATAGTTAGTATGAAGGGTGATGGGCAAAATAACATCAGCCCTAAAGAGGGATTCAGGTTATTGAGGATGGTCTGTGATACTGCAAGAATATTTTGGGCAAATGGATTCATTTTTTATATTTTTCACTTAAGATGGCGAATCAACAAAAAAGGTGTGGGGTGGTTATGGTGGGAATTCATGATATATCATCAAAAGGGGAAGTAATATGTTATTATAGGACATGTGTCCGTTTTTCCGAATAAAATAAAATCAAATCTTAAATCATAAATATATTTATTGAATCACCTTCTTTTTAATGATATTCACCATTTTTTTTAATGATATCTTCCGTCAGTATTTGAATGCCTTTTATATCAAACTCATTTTGATCCAGCTTAATTTCAACTTCTCTTGAAATCAGCCTAAATCCTGCAAAAAAATATTCCTGTCAAAATATGGTAATGCGTTAAAGTGAAGTTGATAGCAAAGAATGGTTGAAACCTTATTTCTTTTTGTTAGTCAAGTACTTTTACTCGAATTTACACTCATTTTATTGTTCTACTCACAGAGAAAAAAAGAGCACAACGTTCACCGTCAATTTTGATTAAACGATAGTATCCTCCCTGTAACACATACGGAACTAAGATAAATTAAACTGTTCTGTAGCTTCTACCACTTTTCTATTTCTTACACCGCCATTATTTTAGATGCTGTTCTTTTATGTTTGCGATATTGTGAGAATGCTTATAATAATAAAAATTATTTTCTAGTAGAAAATAGGATTGGATGTGTTGAGTATTTGTAGATAAATTTATAAGACAAAAGATATGTAACTGTACTTACTGGTCTTGAATTGAGTAGAAAAATATAGAAGTCCGCGATGCTTTGCGACTCAATGAAAAGAAAAAAATCGTCTTTTATGATTAGTTGACTTCAAAAGCCGTGGTTTTAGGTTCTGTAGTTTATCATGCAGACGCAACTATCCATGGGAACAAAAATAAATTATCCTGTCAACTCTGATTGAACTCTACTGGCACAGATTCTTTCTCATAGATAGTTTCTCTTCATCATTTTAAGTCGTAGTTTATGGATAATTTTATAGATAAAAGGGATGCTCAGGAATTCTACATACTTAATTTCAACGTATACATCAAATTATTTCTTATTACTAAATTAGACACTAAAATCTTAATATTGCTTAACAAGTTTAATTTCTAGGAGAATGGCTTCAAGGATCAGATCCAGTGGATCTTCAAGGACCAGTTCAAAGATTACATTAACATGCTTTCTACGAAGCCTATCAGAATCTCCTAGGAAAGAAAACCTCAAGATGTGAATAGTACTTCCCATACCTCCCTGTGGATATGTGGCGCTTTGGCTGAGCCATAAGTAATTCTTTTCTATTGATGTGGAAACAAATTAGAAATATTTACTGTTCTAAAAGAGCGTTAAATAAGACAGCATTTGTAGCATGAATGCGATTCAATATTATATCAATTCATTTTAATCAATGGATTATTTTAACATGCATAAAATATAAGTTTATCATTTTATTTAAATAATCAGTGTTTTGTTAATTTGTTTATAAATTTTTTTTATTGCACGATTCGCTTTTAAAATAGAATTACTTTTGGAAAAAAGTTACGCACAATGAAGTACAAATTGTTTTTTTAATTGAGACGCCCAGCACACTGTCTTGGTTGACAGCACATGGGGTTACAGACTTTGAAAAGACGAGACCAAAAGTTATTTGAGAATCATTCCATTGATCCTGAAATGACTGTTCAGTAATAAAAACGGTAACAAAAATGTGGGCCCACTGTGACAAGAGCCTGATTCTTGTCTGATCTGACTTCAGATTTCACCTTATCTGATTCAGATATTGATGATAAGCATTGTTAGCAAGCAGGATGGGGCTCAAGTTAAGAGCACGTCAGAGGGTCTGTTGCATTCACTGTTTAGAAAAACAAAATGATTTGATGGCTAATTAGGCAATGTTGTTAGGTTCTTGGCAGAACCATCTGACTTCAGAGTGAGATTTCTTTTTAAAAAATTGGATTTATATGAGTTCCTATAATTAAGGGGGTTCCGAAAAATTGGTGAGACATTTTTAAATTTTTGCCTGAAGGTAAAAGACCCCATCGTCGTTGGGCTGTCCTTGGTGTACAAAAGACTACCAATATAGAACAAAAAAAATAAGGGCAGTTCTATTGTCGTTCAACTTGATCAATGAGGATTTGTTGAATATTTATAGTTGTAATGACAGATGATTTTGATTAAAAGGCCCAGCATTGTTAAGCAATAAAGCAAAAACCATTCCTACCGAACACATAGAAGCTCACAACCATTATGTTTACAACAGATTATGTGGGAAAAAAATTGCTAATTACAAGATAATGAAGACAAAGAAATAGAGAAAAGAAAAAAGTTAACCGACACCATTTTATATCTATTGTTTATTTGAATTATAATATTTTTTTTCCTACATGACTTTGATCAATGCTTAAAATATTTAACAAAGAAATCTATTGCAAATAGCTTGTTTGTTCTTGAAGCAATTCCCAATGGATTTCTTTGACAACGATTTGCAAAAGTATTATTAAAAAAAAAAAAAAATATATGCCTTAGATTATTCAGATTCTATTTTTTCTGTGTTTCTCCAACGGAGCATCGGAAAATGGAAAACTAAAGCAATTTTGTTCTTTTTTTTTTTTTCGCCATATCGTCGCCAGTGCAAAAACCAAAAGGGAAACCGAAAGGTTCATCAAGGCGTGTAAAACCACTGAAACTCCGAACTGGTTCTGAGACGCGTGACGTCTGGTTCGCTTGTTTCTGGAGTGAGAGAAACGTGAATACGATGGGAAAAAGAATATGAGAAAAATAGCTGAAGAGGAAAAAAAGGGATTGCTATCAATCCGGTCAAAGGCAACCGGCAGAAAGCTTTGTTAACCGTCTTTCTTTTTCCGGCGCTTATCGACACTAGAGAATAAAAAATAAGGAACAGAAAAGAAAACCTACAAGATTTTTATTTTTTCGTTTCTGCTTCCCTTTTCATTTCTTTTTCTTTTATCTTTCTTTTATTCCTCATCTCTCTTTTGCTTATTGAGTTTAGTTCTTAAATTAAAGGCTAAAAGAGAATCTACGTTTCGTGAATTCTCAGATAGCTCAAACAAAATAATTTGCCTTCCAATAACACAGGATTTAAAGAGACCAACAGGATTACTTTCAAACAGAATTTAGAGAGACCTCTTGCCATTTTGATCAATGTACTGTTTGGTCATAAGCCATATCTATAGTTCTTGTTATGAAAAGAGATAAATGAAGAGAGTGTACATCCTATGTGTAATCTCTGGGCGAGTTCAATAAAAAAAACTGTGCCAAAATGTGGGTGCATTGAGGGACGGACCGGCGAGTTGGATATTGGCATTGTATATCGTTAGCAAGCTGGAAGGTTCATGTTCGAATACATCAGAGGGGTCGTCTGTTGCAATCACTGTTTTTGAGATACGAGGTGACTTGATGTACAATTAAGCAATGCATTTATGCACCTGACAAAGACTCAGACAACTTGGTGTCTTGGGATTGGTTTTTAAAATTGGAGTCTGAGGAATTCCTATAATTAGTGGGGTCCCTAAAATAGGGATTCCTGAAAATTGATCATATACTTTAAAGTTTTCCCCGGAAAATAAGGCACGCTCGCATATAGGCTGTCCGTGGTGTACGTAAATAGGGTAAGAAGCCTATCAATATAACGCACAATAATGCAGCAGTTCCAATATCGCTGAAATTAAGTAATGCTGAATTTCCTAAATAACTGCATTTGGAAGGACATATAATTTAGGTGAAATGCCAGCTTTGATAAGAACCTATAATTCATTAGAGCTGGACACATTTAAATCACACAGTCATTTTACGTTTACAACAAGTTGAGTGAAAAAAATCGTAAATTACAAGATAATGCAAACAAAGAAACAGAGAAAACAAGTTTAAGCTAATCAGTTTTTTATCAATTATTTATTTGAATCATATTTTTTTTTCCCTACATGACTTTGAACAGTTTTAAAATGCTTAACAAAGAAACCTAATGCAAATAGCTTGTTTCTTTTTTTGAAGCAATCCCCAAGATGACAACGATTTGTAAAAGAATTTAATAAAAATATATGCCTTAGGGTATTCGGATCCAATTTTTCTGTACTGTGTTTTCTCTAACGAAGCATAGAAATGGAAAACTAAAGCACTTTATTTTTTTTCGCCACATCGTTGTCAGAGCAAAAACCAAAGGAGAAGCGAAAGGTTCATCAGGCGTGTAAAACCGCTGAAACTTCGAAGTAGTTCCTGAGACGGGTGACGTACGTACGCTTTTGTTTCTGGAGTGAGCAACGGGAATAGGAACGGGAAAAGGATTGCTATCAATCCGAGACCAAAGGCTGCAACCGGCAGAACGCATTGTGAACTCGTCTTTCTTTTTCCGTGCTTATCGCCATCGGAGAATGAGAAATGAGGAACAAAAAAAAAAAAAACCACAAGATTTTTTTATTTTTTCTTTTCTGCTTCTAGAGTTTTCGTTAAAATTCTCTGTTCCTTTTTTTTCTTTTCTTTTGATCTCGTTTTATTCCTCATCTCATCTTTGCACATTGTCTTGAGTTTTTGTTGTAAAACTAAAGACTCAAGAAAACCTGCGATTCGTGTTTTTTCTCAGAAACTCAAACAGAATAATCTACCTTCCAAGAAATGTATATAATTTAGAGAGACCTTTTGCCATTTTGATCAATGCACTGTTTGACAATAAACCCTATTTATAATTCTTGTTACGAAAGGCAATAAATGAAATTTCTCATCAGTTCAAATAAAAGTTCCCATTATTTCAAAATAAGTTCAAATATGTAATAACAAACGACAAATTGATATAAAGAAATGTAGCTAATGACAACAAAGAAAAGAAAAATGGCAATTAATAAATGATTGTCTACTTTTGTTTACCATTTATTTAATAGTGGTTTAGTTTAGTTGTTAATGGTAGGAAAACTGCAACAATTTTTTTTGTTAAACCTTTATAGGCAGGATAAACTGCAACAAATAAATGAAAAATGACAACAGAGGAGTAAATGACAACAAATAAAAGCGAAAAATGTAAAATAAACTTTAACAAATGAATGGAAACAAAATGAATGTTAATAAATTACTAAAAAAATTACAATAAATGAATGGCACAGAAAAGGCCACAAAAGAATAAAAAAAAAATGGTAACAAAAAAAATTAATATAAAGGATGAATACAACAGAAATCAACAAAAAATGTAAAAGAAATGTAAGGAAAGTGATCAATTTTTTTCATGATTACAAACAATATTTATTTAAAATTTGTAAGCATTACGTTGAGTACAGTTATATGATTTATTTATTTACAACTTTTCAATAAAAATGAGTTGTTTATCATATAATCCTTGAGTAGATTAGCAATTATCTGTAACTCCTAGGTACAAACAAAAGATTGACATCATCGTTCATTGAATTGTTTTACAATTATCAGTTACCTTAAAAATGGCAGTTGAACAATACAGAAAAATTTATTTTTACCTTTTAAAATTATTTTCAAGAAGCTGTATAAGGTTTTAGACCATAATTCCAATCATTAAAAAATTATGTTGTTCATTGCATGAATATAATTTTATTGCGTTTCTTATTTTTAAAACTGTTAACAGTTTGAACTAATCCTTTTTATAATTTATAATTGTTATTTTTCTTTCATTTGTTTCTATGTAAGCAAACACATGATTGTTTTAGTTAAACCATACAGTATAATCTACCATATGGATGTGAAAATTGTACTTTTAAAGTAGGTAAGTATTATAATGCAAGTTAATAATTAAAGTAATATAAGTAAAGTCAATAAATCGACCTGTTTGACCCTAGTAGCAAACAAATGATATTTTAATAGTATGGAATAATTGAAAGAATGGCAATTTTGAAATAATTCACTACATATCGAATAAGAAATGTATGACTTTCGTCCATTACAGCAAAATTTATCTCTTGCACATTTATTCAACTGAAATTCTTGGGAATTATCAAAGTAAAAGGACTTTTTTCCTTCTCGAGGCTTCTTATTCGGCGCACACTGGTGAGCTCTCTTGACGGAAACCAATCTTCACTTAATTGTACTACTTGTTCTTCTTTATTCAATCGACTTTTTTATGATCCTCTTTTGTGGGTTCTTGGCGCGTTTTCCCCTTTCTTTCGAACCAAATAAACGTGTTTTGATCGTGGCATTTATTATTCCAATTTATATTATTTCCGGACTTTCTCTCATTTTTTTTTTTTCTGTTGTTTGAGGTTTTTTGTATTCTCCAATTACCAATAAAAAGGTGCCGCATTTTTTGTGTGTTCCATGTGGGTTGCATTGGATTTTTTTTTTTTTATATCTCAATTTAAGTTATGTTTTTTCATGAACTGTAAAAAGCAAAATATCTTTATTTTCAAGAAATCGAAATGCTTTTTTAAGAAATAACATGAATAGTTTTTAATTTATAATATAACATGTTTATTAAAATGTCAGCATAACTTTGACTGGAAAAAAGAAAATTCAGAAATTGTAGCCTTATTTTCAGTTTGAGGCATTATCATACTCATTCATAAACTCTTTCTAGTCCTCTTGTTTCTGAAGTGATGATTTCAATCAAAAAGCTACAGCGGATTGAATCTCACGTCCTTTTTCTGGTTTGTTGAGTAGATGTCTATTTAATTATTGTGGTTAAAAACATTCCACTAAATGCGACATGAACCCAGATTTCAAAAGAACACATTTGTTTACGGTGGGAATGAGTACGATAGATCTCTGTGATGGAAATTACTTCCGTTGGGATATAAAAGAGTGAACAAAAACTGCATTGGAGGTTTAAAATATGGTCACTGATATCGATTGCTATGATGTAAGTCAAAATCAGGTAGGAAGCGATTTAGGTGAATTGGACATTTCTGCAATTTTAGTGACGAATGCTAAGTCACCAAAGACAAGTGTTTCAAAATGTTTCAGAAATAATTCTATATCTGAAAGTTTTACATTAAAGTTGAAAGTATTAAATTATTTAAAAATATTTGAAAATGTAAAAATTCTAAATGAACAAAATTCTACCAAATTATGGCATGATAGGAATTTTAATGAAATCATTAATTCTTCAGCAGATAAAATAATGCATCTTAAAAGGGAAAAATGAATTGTAAAACTTTTTAATTTTAAATTATTATAAAATGATGATGCATTCGAGAGCATATTGAGCTTATGTAGCCTGACGATTTGTATCAGTAGGCAGAAGCTACTATCACTATGTTGGATTAAATTACATCTTCATAAATAATTAGAAATATAACGTCATTTTTCTATCACGAAACAAGAGATTAGCACTTAATAAATGATGCTTATAAGTGATTTTTTTTCAGACGTGGAAAACATAAAAAACAAAAATTAGGTTTCGCAAGATTATTGATGAGTTTTATCATCGTACATTTTATCTTTAATGAAATTTTCTTTTAAATCATTTCATAATTATCTTAAACATCTTTCATTTCTCTTAAAACTGATTTAATCTACATTTGATCTTTTTTACTTCTGTAACGATTTATTTTTTTTTTCACATATTTACCTTTTCCAAATATTGTCTAGAAATTCATTGTTTATATTTAAAATATATATTTTTTTTTCTATTCTTTATATAAATTTTATCTTTCTGTTCTGTAAATACTTTTAAAATAAATTCATCTGGTGTCTAAGAAAAATTACATATCTAAATTGTTTCAAATTAAAATTTTATATTTTCAACTACCAATGTCCACTTTATATTAATTTATTTCACAATAAATCATGTTCGTCAATAAATTCCAATAAACTATATTGCATTGATTTTGGAAATTCGAAAATTAAGATAGCTCTTTATATGCTGTTATTTATTGAGATGAATTGAATTAGAATTTATAATGGAAGACTAGTCTATTTCGATTGTTGATAATCCGGATATAATACATTATGCGCTTTCATTCAGTCATGAGAGCGTTATTAATAACCTGATACTCACGTGAGCAATTTCAGATGAATAGCTGGCTGTGAGTCATGAATCGTGTCGTGAGAAATTGGACCGAGAGCATTAAAACATTATAATATTATGACATTCTCTAAGGATTTTGTGGTTGTTGTTAATTACAAAGGTGTCTGTAAACAGGTCAATTCATTGAAAGATGCATGAATGGAAGGATTGCTTTAATACTGGAAGATATTAAGTGAGGACAATTGTTAAGACATTTACACCTATCACACAATCGTTGATGAGGTTTCGACTTTACCATTAAATTGTGTCATTTTTCTACAATTTAAATTGTGTCATTTCAAATACTTATTAATTATTACTCAAACAATTATTACTCAAATAATCAAATATTCCCTCTAAAAGATGTAATTTTCCACTAGACACTTAAAGACTGAATGATTGACATGCTATATTACTTGAATTGTAAATTATTTTTTCTGATTGTTTTCTAAATGTAACTGTTTTTTTTAATTATCTAATAGCCAATTTATTTATTCATTGTACAAAGTTAGCTGATCGGAAATGAAAAATTTTCACAAAACACACAGAACATAATGCCAATGGAGGGTTGGCGTGTATGAACGAATAATAGCAATGCGGAAAACCGTGATCCTGAGATAAACATATTTATTAGATATTTCAATGAGAGAGAGAGGACCTTAAATAATCTGGGGGAGGGGATCAAGGGGTGACGATGCTTCTTGAAAAAGAAAATATATTGTATATTGATTGATATAGTGTACAGAAAAACATTGCTACACAAAAATCGTCGAATTATTTATACAATATGTAAACAAAAACATAAGCATAAAAATATATATAGATGAAATATAGTTGATTGTATGTAAAGATAAGAAATTAAAAAAAAAAAATTTTGGTAAATAGAAGAAGTATAAGTTTGCTGATGAAATCTGGTCAAAGTAATTCGAGTAATCTGGTCAACTCAATCCAAATAAGCTTTGACCTTTAAAACACCACACCTACATTAGATCAATTACTGTGATGTGTACAGGCATTGTCGAGTGGTTGCTTCGATACTGCTTGTTTAATCATTTGACCACTGATGCCGTCCTGTATTTTGAAAGCACGGGAATGGTCGAGCATCCAGCGCTCTGGTTCTCGGTGCCACAGGTTTCAGGTTCGAGTCCTGGCAGTTCGATAGATGTTTGCAGCGGTTCAGATGACTATAGAGCGTCACGGAACCAAGTAAAATTTCTACTTACGAGTGCTCCATCACAACAGAAGCTGCCCTCTTTCCCTTCAACCATGAGTCCGTACTGGTTCGTGGGCTTAGTTTAGATGTCTACAAAGTGGGATAAAAAACAACAACTGTGATGTAACCATGAGTGTACGTTAAAGAACACTTAGCTAGTAACGTTGTTACAGCGAACAGTATAAACAAAACAAAATGATTCTTCGAAAGACTGCGCCAGTCAAACACATGAATTGTGCCACCACATCCTTGAACGCCAATTTGAGAGGAAATAAATAAATGATATTGTGCTTTCCTGACATTCTGACTGGAATTCTATTCTATAGTAAAACATTTTTTTCTTCTTGATGGACATGGTCGCCTCACTTATTTTGTCCAAACAGTTTATGAGTATAATGTATACATATTAAATATACTTATAATATTTATTTCCTTATTAAAACGTTAAGCTTATTATATAAAAATATATTATCTTTTAATATAATCTATTGTTATATCTTATTTTCATAAATAATTCTAATTATCTTTTCTAGAAGATCGCTTAAATTTTTATCAGGCAATTGAGTTTGCAGTAAAAACTTCTTACACGACTCTAATAAAATTCACTTGCAGCTTGTCACATCAGACAAGATAAAGAAAAAGAAGACAAAAAGAAATTCTCATAAATATTTTTTTTTATCCCGAAATTAAATATTCTTCGCGTTTGTTGCGGATTTACGAAGTAATCAAGTTAAAGAGGCGACGTTTATGATACCATCAGATGAGGATGATGTCCCTGTTAAGAAAATCGCGTCATTGTAGCATAAACTATCCTTATTACCTATATACTATAAAAAAATATAAAAAAAGAAAAAATGAATCAAATTATCTGATCAACTAAATTATGTAGAATATCTTTTATATTGGGGCAATCTATGCAAATTTATCGAACACAGATCTTTTAGAGATAAGAGGTTCATTCGCTTTTAAATAAAATGGCATAATTTGACAAATAATATTGTAATTGATATCTTAAAAATCACTTAAATGATATGATTCAATGAAATCTACAATATAAATTATCCTCTGATGTACAACAAAAATATATCTATCTCCATACATAAGGCATGAGACTTTTTGTGGATATCTGCCTGTTATTTCTTTAAAAAAATCTGTCTGTTTTTTTTGCCCCCATTTTTTTTGTTGTGCAGAACCAAAATCACGAAAATTCTTATGAATAATTTTTAATTATATAAAGTCTAAATTTCTTAGAACAATATTATTCTTTGATTTCATTAATTCAGTTTGATTTATAATTTATTTTTAAAAGCACTCACCTGTTTTTCAGAATGCAAAATGACCCTCAAACGATAACAATTCCATGATCAGTGATTGTACTCTTTATATTTTTGTTTAATGTAGTACTTAATATTTAGTTTTAATCTGTTAAATTATTTCGTGTTTGTTTGTTTTTGAAACTCATATTTCCTAAAAACTCAAAAACTCCATTATTTTAGGAAAAAAATTTTTTAGTTAGTCTAAACAAGACATGGTAACATTAAGCATGTAAATGTTCGACCACGTATTGCCACGCAAGTCAAACATTATTTGAAGAAAAAAACATCGATTGCATAAACATCACTGTATTCTCTCGATTTTGATCCTTTTGATTACCCCTGGTTTCAAATGATGGCGGAAAGCTTGCCTGAGCAGCAAATGTCTGACTTTACCAAAAACATGTTTTGTTTTGGTAAAACAAAACTTCCAAAGATAAGTTGCTTTTTTTTCTACGAGGATTTTTCCTTTTGTGAAGAGATATTACAAAAAATATATTTCGGTTTTTCCATTTTTTAACGAAATGTGTGACTTTTTTGAAGGAAAATCCTTCCAATAAATATTATTGAAGGAAATGCATGAATTATTTTAATACCTAATAGTTAAGCAGACAATATATGGAAAGTTGTTGCTTTTATATTATTTCCTAAAAAGTATCAGTGTTTATAACTATTTTCTTTTTCAAGTAAAAACATACTCTTAACCTGACCAATATATCTAGCCCTCTTCGAAATTCCAAATCTTAAAAGTGGGCCAATATATATAAATAAATATATACATGATTTATTTATTTATTTCCGACGATCAAAACTGCACACTATCTACACCTAACGACTTTTTTTCGCCCTATCTTTCGGTCTATTTTTGATTTTTGTTTTTGTATATGGAGAAAAAAAATGGACATTAAATGAGCTAATGTACTTCTACATATAAAAAGTTTGGCCTGAAGGAAATTCAGAAGTGAAGTGTTGATTCCTCTAAAGAAAACTCCAGGAGACAAGATTCTGACATGGAAAAAAAGAAAAAAAACACAATAAAATAAGAGAACAGATTTCTACGGACATTCCCTTGGGATCTGAAGGAGCAACTGGAGTGAAGCGTTGATACCTTGTTCTTTTCCGTGTCATTTGTTGTCGCAACGGGGTCTTTTTTTTTTTTTTTTTTTTCAAATTTATACTAGAACTCTGAAGCTTCGTATCTGGTCACCGAATTTTTTTGCCGTTTTACACCTCGTTACTATGGAGACCGCTTGAGGAAAACTTGCTGTTAAAATTTTTAAAAGGCGAAATGCATTTAACTCTTCCATCTGTTTTCTTTTGCAAGTCACTAATGTTTCGAGTTTTCATGATGGACTGCACCACAGAGTAGAAATACACAAACTGGGACCACATGACAATTTTGCTTTAAAAAGTCGTATGAGGTTCTTATTTTACTGACTTATTGGTTTCGATGAAAGATTAAAACATGTAAATGATTCATCTCTTCTGGATGAAAAAGTAAATACTCATGTATTAGGAAAATATTTGATTTTCCTCTTTTTTGTGAAAGTAGTGACTGCAATGGGAGCTATCATTTGATTTGAATCTGAGTCATCCTGCATTCCTCCTGCATAGGTGATTAGAGTGAAAGTGATACAAGCGATAATGAGATACCTAGTCTATTATGGAAACGAATTAGACAAATCTGATCGACTGATCTATAATAAGATTTTGGATAAAATAAATCTGTCGACTGTAATGTACTGTCGCACTCTAAGAAGAAGAAGGGTGCAAATCACTTAGATAGTCTCCGTTAAGACTATTTGTTATGAAATAAGGTGAAGATGTAACAGAACTTCCTCAGTGCACCTTGGGACAGATGCCATACTTGTGGCCCAGAGGCAATTTGCACATCTAACGAGCAGGAGGGCTGTGATTTGAATCCCATGATGGCAGGGTTAAAGGTACTGCTTTCAAAAACGAGGAGACTCTATGGTGATGGGGAAAATGTGCGTAAAACCATTGTAGCTTCGATAATAAGGTTGTCTGGTGGGAATTTTCCGGGTTTTCTCCCATACGAATCAATGCGGTACTATTACCTCTAAATGTCCTCCCAGGAAGGCATTGTAATAACCCTTCTATAGTCGGTTTGCTGTCCGTGGTATTCACGAGGTTCACCAATGTTCCACCCACAACTTTCTAACTTTTTGTGTACTACACAATAAAGAAAAGAAAAAAATACGAAGAAAGAAAAGACAAAATGCTCCTTGAGTAATAATCAATTTGATACATACCGTTGTAGTAGCAAATTAATCTAGTAAAAGTGTCCGATATTTGAAGACAACATCATTTGTCATAATTATGATTTCATTTAAGCATACCAATCAAGTAATTCGTGACTCGTTTTGTATATCTCGTCGTCACAAACAATGGTAAAAGCATTAGCAACAATTCATTTGAAATCCTGTAAGTAGTGCCGAGTCGAAGTCTTTTGTACCCACGCTTGAAAAGGGTGCTATAAATTTCCTGTAGCCTGGAATGCACTTTTTATAGAGATAGAGAAAAAAAGATGATGTCATTCTTGGGTTTATTCATTTAACATTATTCTGGTAAAATCTATGTGCAATTTAAATCTTTCCTACCCAATCACGTTTCCTGGGCAAAGTTAATCAGTTACATTTCCGCCGTTTTATTGCTAGATGACTTAAGCGTAAAGCGCCCGACATTAGAAAACAACACCACTACTCTTTAGAATATGAATATGCAATCTACATAAACTTACCAAATCTATCAGTAAAACATGTACCAGAAATATAAAAAACAAATTTTTAAAACATCAAAAGCATTCAATATCAATGTCAACAGAAAGGGAAGATAGTATTATACCAGTATATCAAAGTCAGAGGCAGATGACATTTATTAACAACAATCTGTTTTCCGAAATTATAATAACCACAGCACGATGAATACAAAGCATGAACACGAGCTCTGGTGTGACTTAAAAACGTTCTGGAGTAACAGTGGAGGAAGGATGTAATCAGAATCCGGTACATAGGATGATAGATTGCAGTAATTACTGTCGATGCGCTTGCTTCATTACAGTCTTCGAACTTGAAACATCGCTTCGTCTTTCTTGGCTTGCACATGGGTGAGAAAATTAAACATCCATCAATTCTAAAACGAAGCCGTGTCTGACTTTTGCGCATTTTATAATGAAAGCAGCTCGGTATTTCTAAGAAATAAAATTCCGAAAATGGTTTTAGAGGCTTGTGTGCCAAGGGTGGCATGGTATTAAAGTTGCCGTTAAATATGTATATTTTTGAAATTTTAAAATCAAACGGTTTCGTAATAAAATATATTCTGTAGAAGTCAAATAAGGATGTTGATTCAACTCATTTACACTTTCCTTCTTACTCGAAACGACCTGATTATCGATGGCTCTACTCAGTGTAAATGGTAAGCAGAGAAGATGAGTGCCTGTTTCTACATTTATTGCATTGCATTTGTCATCTGAATTTTCAATAGCTATCATATTTATTCAAATTCTTATTATTCGTATTACTTAACTGTCTATTTTGTATTAGGCTATAAAAATAATAGTGTCGCTTTTTATCTTAAAGTATAATTATCAGATAAGATAACTCAGATCCAATTCCAATTATCTATGTCATATCAATCTATACTCTGTAATAGTGTTAAAAGCAAAAGGCAGTGGATTAGTGGTCATTCAAAGTCTTTCCAACAGCCTACATTTCATACAAGATTCTTTGGAGTGTGGGGCTGAACAGGAAAGTAATTGTTGAACTTTCAACGTAACAGCAAAGACACATAAGTAATTTTTAGCTGTGATAAAAGCCTTCGTGGTTCAACAGAATATGAGTGACACGGTAGCATGACAAGGCCAAGTCCATCTTTCACAAGAATGACTTCGAGTAACCGACAGTATCAACTTCGAGTTCGATAATTTGACTTAAAAATTATGCTTCACTTCTCTTATAAAATAAGAAAATGAAGCATAATTTTTATTTCAGAAAAAAAAAAAAACATTCGAAAATACTTCATATTTACTTTTGTTGACAGAAATAACGTAAAATTAAAGAAATAATTAAATTCAATTTTAATTCTCAGATATTACCTGCCGGCCTTAGGCTTCTCAGCGATATTTCGTCTATGAGTGTCCAGCAATTGTCTCCATCTCGCCATTGTATGGTTTAGTATAGACCCGTTAAGGTAAAACTCAACACTACATTAATATTTGAATATAATATAAAATTTATTTGATTTTTATAAAACTAGAATTAATCTGTTGCAAAAATAGAGTTAACAGAGGCTAATGAATCCATTATTTATGAACAAAAGTATTATAAACACGAAAATCATAAACTGAAACAAATCCCAACTTTTGATACTTCATAATGTTATGAGGTTTAATACTCACATTGATTAAAAAAAATGAATTCGTCTGTTTAGACTGGGGGATATGTACATTAACCAAACTTTCAGCAGCTAATTGCTAAAGTAGACACCATTCGTAAATGACACATAATCACTTTTTTTTAAATTTTCTTTTTAAAATACAATGATAGAATCGGAATGGCATTCGTTTTATAACTTTATATTTTCTAAAGCAACAAACATACCCAAACAGACCACCTGTTTGGTAAAACAAATTCACAAAAAGCATTCTCATCTAAATTGAATTATTATAAAGAAAAGAGGAAATTTCTTTAAAATGAAGAAAATAAAAAAAAAAAATTTAAAAATTTAAAACAACGAAAAAGAAAACTTCAGGAAAATTAAAAAAAAAATTATAAACCGCTGAAGCAACAACTTGAAGGTTTTATTAACCTTTCATCTAGGACATTAAAAACAGTTTTATTAATCTTTCAACAAGAAATTTTTACAATTCCTATGTTCAATTTTCAAACAAGAAACCAAAGAAACAATTCACAATTGGACACTGACGTGGACGGTAAAAATACAATTACAAACACAAGAATTATATTTTCTTTTTATTATTCTGTGTATCTGTAATTATTTTTATCTGCACATTTTCATATATTGAACAACACTTTTAATATTTAAATATAATAATAGTGAAGCACCATAAATATTTATATTTATGGCATTTACTGTTATTATACACTCATGTCCATAAATTAAAGATAATGAAGTTCAGGCAAAGAAAGAGACAGAAGCAAAACAAATTTGACTTATTTATAAAGTCTATTTATTAAACAAAAGGTAAAGAGCAAAAAAGATGCTATATGTTTGACATAATTAATAAAAATTGCGATTTTTACTCCCTGGAGCAAATTTCAAAAAAGAACCTATTTAAAAAAACAGTATAACATGGTTAGTAGGATGGTTAATATGGAGTATGTCTCCCGGACGATGCAATACAGGCCTTACAACGCCTAGGCATGCTGAGTATCAAATTATCAACCTGATCTTGGAGAATATTACACCACTCATCAAGCAATGCCCTCCGAAGTTCCGGTTGACAGGTGGGAGGGGGTTGACGGGCTGCAATTCGTCGGCCAAGCATATCCCACACATGCTCTATTGGATTCAAGTCCGGTGAGTATGATGGCCAATCCATACGGGTGATATCCTCCAATTGAAGGCATTCGTCTACAATGTTTGCACGGTGAGGACGGGCGTTGTCATCCATAAACAGAAATTCAGCACCCATGGCGCCACAAAAAAAAAACGTACATGTTGTTCCAGAATGACATCCCGATAGATGTGGCCTGTCATCGTTACACTCTGAACATGCAGGTCAGTTCTGGAACCAAGAATAATTCCTCCCTAACGAGCCATCCTGCACCACCGTAACGGTGTCGTTCAATGGTATTCTCTTGGTGGCAACAGGTACCTAGCGCTCTCCATATGAATGTCCGGCGAGAATCAGACTGTAAACTAAACCTGGACTCGTCTGAAAACATCACACAAGACCACTGTTGTGGTGTCCACAATGCATGCTCTCTACTCCAGGTTAATCGGAGGCGACAGTGAATTGCGGTAAGTGGAACACATCTGACAGGCCTACGAGCATATAGACCAATGTGCCCTAAGCGTCTGTACACGGTCTGCCTTGAAACTGTCGTACCGGTAGCTGAAGAGAGCTGACGAGACAGGTCTGATGCTATGCTCCGTCTGTTTCTTTTGGCAGTAACTGCTAAATACCGGCCCTCATTCGGCGTTGTAACTCGGGGGCGACCTTTGCTGTAACATCTACTCACATTTCCATCATCTTGGAATCGTTGCCAAAGCCTGGAGATGACAGTCTGGGCGATTCCAAGTTCCTCGCATACTTCCAGCTGGGTACGTCCACATTCCAGTCGTCCGATAATTCTACCACGTAAAAAATCATCTGGTGGTTTCCTGTAATTTGCATATTCGTCTTCAAGATGTGTAATTTTATTTTAGAATTAAATTTCTGTGTGATTCTGAATTATCCTTAATTTATGGACAGGAGTGTATTTATACAAGTACAGTTATACTATACTGTTATTACAAGTGAAATTTTTTTAAAAAACATTTCCACTTTTAAAAATAATTACCAACGCCACAAGAATATACTAAATTAGCCTGAACAATTTTATTCAGTTTCCTAAATTTTTCTCCATAAAATATATATTGTTAATTTTATAGTAAAATTTCTACCATAAAATAAACAATATTATAAAATTAACCTTAAAAATAGAAATAAAGAACATTAACTTTCAATAAAATCGCTTATTTAAGCATACTTTTTTAAATAAGTGAAAGATTGGCTTTGTTCGCTAATGTTAAAGGAAACATCGAAACTCTTAAGATGCCCTAACACATTTGGACGTATTAATTCAAGTGGAAAAATGTTTGCTTTTACCTCTATTTCGTCACTGTTCACTTCGCTCGAAGAGGTTAGTTTTGTTAATGGATTTGTCAAAAGCAGATTGGCAACGTTGGCGCCTAATCACCCTTGTTGTCAGCCTACGGCGGCGATGTCTGTAGTAATTAACGTTACGTGGAGAATGACTCTAAACACTTTGGGAAGTAAAAGTGGCATCAGCAATAAATCGTCTGAGGATGGCGTAGTGTTTTGAGGGTGTTTCCCTGATTTTAAGAAATCTATTGTACGAAAGAAAGTTTTTAAAAAATATATATATAAAGTGATCTGATTGTTGGAAATGGCATTTATAAAAGGCATTATGGGTTTACCAGAAGTTTTTGTTCATTTTCATAAACAGCAGATTGGGGATTTGCTTCTTCAATTTTCATATGTAACATCAATAGTTGATACATTTTTTAAATTTTGCATTACGCATCAAGCACACACCGCATCAATATCATATATAGCATCATTTCATACGCAACACCAGTGTTGATTGCCTTGGTTGAATCGATTGGACAATGTCATACGTAATATCGAATTGTTGATTTGGCATTTTCATATGCAAAATACGATTGTTGATTATATTTATTATTATACATTATATTGGAATGTGGATTTGTAATATCAATTTCATTTCTAACGTTAAATTGTTGATTTGGTTTCCACATTTTATATATAACATCGGATTGTTGATTTGATTTAGCACTTTCATGCCTAACATTAGCTTGCTAATTTGTTTGTAATTTTCATTTTAGCATCGAATTGCTGCTTTCGTTTGTAATTTTCATATATAGTATCAAAGTGTGCTGACTTATTACATAGAGGCCAGAATAAAGTGAAATTAATTTGTGTTCGGATAATGGAATTGGTGAAAATTACAATGTTCTTTTATAAAACTTCAAGTGGTGAAAGTTCATTCCAGTCGATCAATATTTTTTTTTTTTTTTTTGCGATTTGAATACAGAATATTTGTTTGAAACAAGTTTTAACACTTTTGGAAAGAAAAGCTTAAAGACAGCTTGTAATATGATCAGCTACAATATGTGAATTTGATAAAACTGTAATAATTCAAACCGTCGATTGTATCAACAGCAATTAAAATATTTTTTTAAATAGCAAAAAGTTGTAGAAATATCAATCGTTGTACATAATTTTTTCCACTAAATCTACCAACAGAAATGCTTGAAAATTCATTTATTCGAGATCCGAATTGCAAATGAACCGGAGGGGCGAAACCAAAATGCATGAGACACACTCAAACATCAAAAGGTGAACGGGGAAGCTGCATAATTGATCAAAGTTGAAAATATACAAACATCCAAAATCAGATTGCGAAACAAGTTGTCCAAATAATCATAAAAAATCACGTGCAATTACTGACTATATCCTGACGATAGAATTATCGTGGAATGTTTATCTTCAAGAAATTTTAAGGCAAGTTTTCTGCTTGTTATAGCAATGGATGTAAATGTGTAAAGAGATCTAGTGATGTTTTTCAATAACATAGAAGAATCATCTTTTTCTTCAACTTAGAAGCGATTAGGAAAATAACTGATGAATGACAATTTGACTGCTTATCTGAATCTATATGAGAATTCGAGTCAACTGACACAACAACCTCAATGTTTATATTATCCAATAGGTTTGGGACACGTACCGAGAAGATCATTGGAATGTAAAATTATGGTGAATAAATGATATACCCCCATATATATATATATCCGTACAACTATCATATGACACATATTTGCATCAATTTATTAAATCAGAATATTCAGGTTTGCTGTTAAATATCAAATTTGTTACAATTATGAGGAAAGGAGATATTTATACATTTAATTATCCCCGAATGGACGATTGGGTGATTTACTAGCACTGATGCTTAATTGAAACCATTTCAAATATGGAAAATATGAATACTGACTCATATGTATATAATAGGTTTGACAGTTAAATTCTACAAGTTCTTTAGAAATTTACTGTTTGCTTGCAGACAAGAATCTACTACAAAAAATTTCATTTTTTTAGGTTTAGTAACTTAGATGAAAAAAATAGATGATCAATTTGCAAACTGTTATTTGCAAACTGTTATTTGGCAAACTGTAAATAAAAATACACTCAATACTTCGAGCTCTAGCTCTCTTTGCAAGTTATTCTTAATGGCTCGTCTCTCCTGAAACATTTTGTTCTGCTGGAGCGCACTTCAGCATATATTTACGAACTACCATCGATATTTATACAACAATAACCTCGCATCCCGGCCCAGCGATTTGCTCACCTAGAGATACTTCTTTCAGAAAAGAACAATGGTGATTGCCATAAAAGGTGCGAAACGTCTTGCATTGTCAGTCAAGATGTTCAGTTAGGACGTAAGAGTCTTTAAATTTCTTCTATACGACACGCAATTGTCGATCAATTACTCCAAAAGTCCTCCTAAACGGCGATCATCCTTCTACCTTCAGATATGTAGAATATTGTTGCCAAAAATGGGAAAGCTATTAGGCTTAAGCGCATAACGTATTTTAGTAAATACCCACCGAAGTTTTCATTTTAGTGATGAGTTTCCCTATGATTGGAAAGATATGCATGATTACGAACTTCTTGCACTAGTGAACCTAATGCGCTTTTATGGCTGAAATATTGATCATAAATTTGACAGTTATGCAATATATTCAACGTTACCCAGGGTGTAAAACGAGGGTTTGATGCTTGTTCTAGAATGTGCTCTTAGTTTTCATAACGAGCACATCAAAATATGGCATATGGGTACAAGCTTTTTCCTCGAGTCAATGATAGGACATTACTGCTTACTGTGTTACCATGCCTGTCTTTATTAGAAACACGAGAGATTTCGCTTTGAAGATGTTTTCGGTTCGACAATGTTCCTTTTGTCAAATTTCGAAAAGACACACCTTTTGGTTCATGCTCCATCTACCTAAAATTTCGTCGAATAAATCGTCGCTGATTGATAATTTGAAATAATTATAAAACAGCAAATAATAATAAATTTTGTGAAAATCTGGTCTTTTATTTCTCTCCTGCAGCAAATACTATAGTTTTCCTATTATTTATGTCATTAATGTAATTGAGTTAGCAATCAATGAAATTTTATAGACATACTGAAAGGCTTAATTACCTTAAATGTAATGAAATGTCCTATTAACTATTTCAAATTATCCATAAACACGTTGAGAAACGAGATAATTACATTTACCCAAATGATTACGTTAGTGCAATTATTCATTAAGTGCTTGAAATTCATTATCTCCCAGCCCATTTGACTGTATGAAGCCGATTCAGAAATAGTGTTTCACAATTAGATTACATGTTAATTATGTTGCATTAAATCATTAAACAGTAAATACATAAAGGATGTTGGATATTGAATAAATGAATATGAATCAAAAATAAAAATGAAATATGAATCGAAATAGTTGACAGTAATGCTAATCTTCAGCAATTAGTTTACCTTAATTATTATTATTATTTCTTGGTAATTTCCCTTTCCCCTGTCGTCTTCTCGGCTCTTCACGGCATACATAAATTTAACACGAGATCCGCCGATGTTCACTTAATAAAGTTTATTTGATTGTCGAGTAATTGAGCTGAGATCAGGCACCATTCTACAAAAAATAGCAGTTTCTACGTTAACACTGGTTTCTTCACAGTGGGACCATCAGAATAACTGGAGAAGAACATCTCTACTGCCGCTTCTTTGGCCACCATAGCTTTGAACTATCATTTGTCAAAGAGCATATAGGTGGTTCGCACCTCACTAGCTCAATGGACTAGCTAGGACATTCCGGCCTATTACATTATTGTGTCTAACGGTGATTTAAATTTCGGATCTATTAGTTAAGCCTCGTATATTTCTGAGTATCGGTATCAGTTAGATATCTCGAAAATTCAGTTCATTGCAGCCTGTATATATTATGCATGATATATTGCTGTATTTTATTACAATAGTGCACTAAAACACAATATACTAAAATATAGAATTTGCTGTATGGATCACCAGAAATTTATGTAGCAACTCAAATAGCATTTTGATGGATTTGGAAAGTATATATATATATATATATATATATATAGTTCATTGCATTCACAATTTAAACACTACTGCATTTAGCATCAAAAATTTTGAAAAGTGTATTCATTCTTTTATCAGGTGTATAATCGAAAATCTCGAAAAAATGGTTGGGTATTTCTTTTTAAATAAACAACAAAACTTATTTCGTGTTGATTTTAGAAATTTTCTTAGAAATATGACGGATATTTTTTTAAGTCTATGTTGCTGATTGCGTTGCATTCTTTTTCTTAAGCATATTTTTGTTTGCTTCAAAATTTATTTTATTGATAATATCTATTCAGAATAATTATTTCTGCACAATTTGCCAAACTATCCTTTGTACTATTCATTTTTTTCTTAATAAAATTTATCAAGCATAAATTGTTTTAATTTATGTTACCATGTAACGCCGGTGTTTCTAGTAATTATTGAGGATCAATATAATTATGCCTTTTGCTCTTATTTAAATACAATTATGAATATTAATTATTTATGTACGTATTTGTATTTATAGTAATGATTTCACGAATTCATTAATGAATAAAATCCTTTACTCTCAATATTATTTGCTTATTAATCAATTTTTTTATACTTATTCTTCCATTGTTTGCAAGAATAATTACATTACATAGTTGCACTACAGAAACAGTTCCAGTTGATGGTGCTGTTTGGGAAGTTGGTTTACTTCAAGGAAAGTCCTTCCTCAGAAAAAAATATAATTCTTCAGTTAACACAGGTTAATTGGAAAATGAAAAAGCATGGTATTTAAAATATTATTCATTTATTTTTAATTTAATTTTCCAGTTCTCATCTTGTCACATTATTTTAACTTAAAAATACTTAAAATGAATGGTGGATAATACTTAATATGAATGAATATCTAGTTCATTGCATCTCAGTTATAAGAACTTTAACCATGGATTATTTTTCCACAAGATGAAACGACTCTTCATTAGGATTCCTGTGTTCGTGAGTTCCTAGACGAAACTTTAGTTCCTAGACAGGAACTAGAAATTTCAAGGTCGGTAGATTGTAAGAGACGGACCAACACCACTGCTTAAATAACACTTGGCGAGAACTGAAGCAGGCAATATTATTAAAAATCTATAACAGTATTTTCAATGTATCCAATTAAACACATGTCTAATTATAATAGTATTCACACAATAATTTTTATAATCAGGGCAATATTTTGTGTTCACCTTGTGCATCTACTGTCCTAACTACAAAAGAGCGGGCATTTAAAAACAGTTATTTAGTCTATTTCCTTATTAAAAATGACTTTCTTCCTTCCAATTATGAAAGCCATCGTTTATTATCAAACTTTGCCATTGTTTATTATCTAAACTTTGCCATTTTTATTATATAAACTTTGCCATTGTTTATTATATAAACTTTGCACTTATTCAGTACGAGTAGGATTAAAATTAAAATCCACCCTCAAATTTTCTCCCTTCCAGCTACTTATATCGGGTGTTAGTAAGCAAAGATCTAATAAATATCACGAGACTTAATCTTTTGCAGATTACTTTTTGATAGAATCTCATAAATGAACACATCCCTGACTTTTTTTTTTTTTTTTACTCTTAAAGAGAATCTTTCTGTTTATGAAATGTAAGCTAAACAGAACTTACAGCTTCTTGCAAACTTAATCAAGGGAGGCCTTAAAGCATAATACGATGGAACATAAGAGCTCCCTCCACCCAGCATCTGATCTTCCCTCCTCATTTTTCAACACATAATTGCCAATACATTCCATCGATGAAAGAGTAACCAGCTGAAATTGAGTTTCGTGTTGCACGGCGCAAAGTGAAAACTTTGTTTTTGCCTGTCTTAATGATTTCTCGTTAATATGCGGGGACAGATGCGTTTAGCCAACAAAAAAACCAACTAGAAAAAGAAGCTTAAGAAAGAAGAAGACTTAAAGAAGAAAATGTGAGATTCCCTTTAACAAGTTTATTATTAAATGGATAGGGAAAGGTTTCGGAATGTGTTTACGAGTGTGCTATCTTTTATTAATTCAGTCTGAAGAAGAGTCAATTGGATTATTTTTGGTAATTGTTTTTTTTCGGTTTGATAAGTATTTCGTAATTTATAGTGTTTGGTAATTTAGTGTTTCTTATGTTTGATATATGGTTTTCGTATATTGGTATGCATCAGTATTTGGTATGTTTAGAAAGTACATTAAAACAATTTCTAATAACCGTTTGCAAATTTCGATTTATCATGTTACAACTTATTTACCATTGAAATCACGCTAAAGGTGAGTGCTTATTTTAAATAAAAGTTTTTGAAAGTAAAGTATTTTGTGATTTTTGCGTTAGAAGAGATGCGTTAGAACTCCTATACTTATTTATTTCTCCCCACGCCACGTAATGTGTACCAAAACAACTTATTGTCCAATCAAGATAAAAACAGTTATTTAAATTTACCGTCTAATATAATTATAATTAATTTGATTCTGATTTGAATAGCATGATTTTAAATCATTATTGCACATAATCCCTAATCGTCATGTCTGAACTTAAGGACCTGGAGAATTGGACCATGAAGGAATTAAAATATTTTGTTACTTTTGAACGTATATATATTCGAAGAAAGCGTTTTCTGTAGGCGACTAATGATCAATCAGATACTTTATACTTTTCGATAACTTGCTTGTCTAGTCTACGTAATTTTAACATTAATCACGTAATTCAATGTGTTTATCGGAAACATGTTTCCTGTTAAAATTTTGCTTAAAAAAGTAAATCTGTTTGTTACTAGGTAATATATTAAAATCTCAAACCTGGTTCTCTGCTCATAATTGGCGAAAACATTTTCAAGTATGCATGTGCAAAATAATGATAAACAAAAAATAATTTACTACTCCAGTGGCAATTAGCAACAGCAAAATTGAAACCTGCTACTAAGGCATGTTTTAAATTAATGTAATATCAAGCATTACATTGCATGTTTATTTAATTGAATTATATTTTTATGTTCATAAAAAACGATTTGCTAAATAATTTTCTAGGGTGTTTGTGTGTGTATGATACTCGGGGCCAAATTAAAATGAATATATCTAGGACAAGCTCCTCTCAAATTTGTGCATTTCTATCTAACACTCGGTGTACGTTAGGAACAACCAAATGTGATTCATGAATTCATATCGTATTTTATGGAAAGACGAAACACACGATCCATTTTAAGAGTGCATTCAAGAAAGAAGCTGTAGTTGTTGCCATTGCAGCTGTTAGAGAAAATAGCTGAAATTGTTGATATTTGTTAATGAATATTTTTATGTTGGAGTATTAAATTTCAATTAATGGAAATAATTTGATTCATCATTTTTGCTCAAATACCTGCAAAAGTTAAATCAAATTTTCTAAAACTAAATCGATGTATTATTAACTCATCAAATTCCCTTTTTATTTTACATGATCCAGGGGGCCTGATGGCTAGGTGACTAGCGCTGTAGATCACGGCGCCACAGACTTCGGTTGAAGTCCCGGTGGTGCCATTAATATTTGTAGCGGTTTGGAATCCACATTAAACCGTAGGTACCTGTTTAATATGACTGTTGGGTGTAGGGTTGACAATTTACCTCATAAAAGAAAACATCTCCTGTCTCGAAATGTGCCAGTAGACTTTGGGGTTTAAACACACTTTTCATTTAAACTTAATCTAACACTTTTGTAAAATATAGTTTTAAAAAATAAAACGACGCGTACGTATTTAAAAATATATTACTGACTACGTTTTGTAATTAAATTTTTATATCTGGATTTAATTTTTATGACATATTTTTTTCGAAAAGGTAAACTACGTTATTCGTTCACTTTTATAATTAATTTTTATTGCTTAATTGAAAGTACAGTACTGTAGTTTCAGATTTGAATTAAAAATGTCATTATGTAATATAATATGTCATTATGTAATATAACTGCAACTCTACTTTATATTAGAACATATTGCTACTTTAACACAGAATAGCTGAATGTATATAATTGAACACTAACAGTTTAAAAGTTTTGTTTAAACAATTTTTAATGCTAAGGAAGTTTAATAATAAGTATATTGTATTTAGAACACTGTTTCGTATCATATATGTACGTTATGTTTTATTAATAAATAAAACTATCCACGTAATTACGCACAACAATCTGCATAATTCATATGTATAAGAACATTATACTAAACATAAAATTACTCTCTACTGTTCTACATTACTTAAACACATTGCCAAATCAGCCAACATATATGAATATATATCACTTATTTGAATTTAAGTCAGTATAAATAGTTAGTAGTAGTCAGTGTAAGTAGTTTTTATGAAGGGATGTCTAAGTAGTGTAATATTAAGAGGTTTTTAGTAAAGTAAGTAATATTTAAAATTATTTTTAATTCACAGCATTTTTTTAAATATCTGCAGATATTTCTTTTATTAGTGAAGCACCCTTTCTAACCGTGTTATAATCGTGTTGTAATAGGGTCTCATCCAGATATGAATGAATTAGTTTGAAAATAAATCGTTTAATTAATATTCATACACAACAACAATATATTGGAAAATAAATAAACATATGTGGAAAACCGTTTCCTCTTGAATAAAAAACTCGAAAAGTCGATTATCTTTAAAAGTAGATAACTCGAACTATCAGGTTTAAATTCGCGAATTGTTTCTTCGGAAATATTTAAACCTCTTTGAAAATGTTTTTGAACATTTTGTATATGTTATCTTTAAAGATTTTTAAGTTTTAGACCCAGCAAAAATACAAAAGAAAACATCAAATTTCTGCTTGTCGAAATTCTGAATCCAAACAATCCCCCCGGCAGCCATTGTCAGTAAAACTGTCTAGGACACCTCTCTTGGGAAATTGTTCAGGAAAAGAAGGGTCGAGAGGAGGTGGGAGTGTCTGATTGTAAAGAGGAAAAAAGTATTTATATCTCCTACGAAATCAGACACTAGATTCATTTAGGACCAAGTGGATTGAATGGAATTTTCTGTGGCCTGTTTCCGATTAGACTAGATGCAATTTTTTTTTTCCTATTTCCTAAAACTTCACTAGAAGTACAGAATATAGCATTTTTAGTGTCATTTCACACTATGCTATTTCACATTCGGCTCACATTCAGACATTTAAAGAAAGGAGGGAAAAGAAACTGTACAAAAATTCAAAAATATGTTCAAAATTTGAACGAAGCAATGAAACTGAAAATTATTTTATAATCACAAAAATCAAATGGTCGGCAGCAAGGACTGCATTGGGAGAAAAAAAAAAGTACACAAAAATTTGCTCAAAATATACAATAACAAGTGTGAAAACATATTGTACGGAAAATCCGTACAATCCGTAAGAAAATAATAATCGCAAATGAAATTATTCATTTTATCCTGAGGATGGCTTTACCAAGGAATTATACCACTCTGAAATCAAGTTATTTCTTCTCGCAAATGACTACATTCTTCTGATTTTATATTGTAGACAGAATTATATTATGCTTATAGCTTGAATTACACTCATGTCCATAAATTAAGGATAATTCAGAATCACACAGAAATTGAACTCTAAAATAAAAATTTCACCGATACAATTATCACACACATCCTGAAGAAGAATATGCAAATTATAGGAAACCACCAGATGGCGCGGATAGTACGTCACAATGACGAGAGTATAAGATAGGGGTATATAAGGAATGGTGGCAAAGAAGTAAAATTGTTCACAAGCGCTTTAAAAACCATTCAGTGCAATAACCGCATAGTTATGGCACAAAGGAAGCATTTGGATGATTTTTTACGTGGTAGAATTATCGGACGACTGGAATGTGGACGTACCCAGCTGGAAGTATCCGAGGAACTTGGAATCGCCCAGAGTGTCATCTCCAGGCTTTGGCAACGATTTCAAGATGATGGTAATGTGAGTAGATGTTACAGCACAGGTCGCCCCCGAGTTACAACGCCAAATGCGGACTGGTACTGACAAAAGAAACAGACGGAGCAAAGCATCAGACCTGTCTCGTCAGCTCTCTTCAGCTACCGGTACGACAGTTTCAAGGCAGACCGTGTACAGACGCTTAGGGCACATTGGTCTATATGCTCGTAGGCCTGTCAGATGTGTTCCACTTACCGCAACTCACTGTCGCCTGCGATTAACCTGGAGTAGAAAGCATTCATTGTGGACACCGCAACAGTGGTCTGGTGGGATGTTTTCCGACGATTCCAGGTTTAGTTTGCAGCCTGATTCTCGCCGGACTTTCATATGGAGAGAGCCAGGTACCCGTTACCACCAAGAGAACACCATTGAACGACACGGTTACGGTGGTGCAGGATGGCTCTTTTGGGGATGAATTATTCTTGGTTCCAGAACTGACCTGCATGTTCAGAGTGTAACGATGACAGGCCACATCTATCGGGATGTCATTCTGGAACAACATATACGTTTGTTTCGGGGCGCCATGGTTGCTGAATTTCTGTTTATGGATGACAACGCCCGTCCTCAACGTGCAAACATTGTTGACGAATGCCTTCAATTGAGGATATCACCTGTATGGATTGGCCAGCATACTCAGCGGGCTTGAATCCACTAGAGCATGTGTGGGATATGCTTGGCCGACGAATTGCAGCCCGTCACCCCCCTCCCACCTGTCAACCGTAACTTCGGAGGGCATTGCTTGATGAGTGGTGTAATATTCCCCAAGATCAGATTGATAATTTGATACTCAGCATGCCTAGGCGATGTAAGGCCTGTATTGCATCGTTCGGGAGACATACTCCATATTAACCATCATACTAACCATGTTATACTGTTTTTTGTAAATAGGTTCTTTTTTGAAATTTGCCCCAGGGAGTAAAAATCGCAATTTTTATTAATTATGTCAAACATATAGCATCTTTTTTGCTCTTTTACCTTTTGTTTATTAAATAGACTTTACAAACAAGTCAAATTTGTTTTGCTTCTGTCTCTTTCTTTTGCCTGAACTTGATTATCCTTAATTTATGGACATGAGTGTATATTATGTTTGCCAGGTACAATATTGGACAAAAACGAATTGGCAGTGGGGCCTGTGTATAAGGCAAAAAATTGAGTCACTTGACAGGACCTCATGACTGTTCGCTATAATATGACTATTACGTGGATGATTAGACCGATTAAGATCAATAATTTATTTGATTGTGTAGATTTATTGCCCTCTTTAAACCTGTCTGTGTAATATCTGACTGGCATGATTTATTGCTCTCTGCGGAGTTCTGTTAATTGGAAGCGTGGAAAATGCAATTGTGTTGTAGTCATTGATGGCGTGATTTACTATTTCTTGGAAGAGGAAAATTGAAAATAATTGGAGAGTGTGGATGATTTATAGAATTTGTAATTTATGGGTAAAAATTAACAATAAAGAGTTTGGAAATTACAGATTAAAAAAATTACTGTCCAAGAAAAGCATTTGGAATACATATTTTCAAAAGAGTACATTTGTGTTTGTTATGGCAGTAGCTGTTTAAAACTCTTTCTTATAGATGGAACTTTTTGACTTCTGAGCAATTGATTAATATATATGCATGTATATATGATTCACTGTGTCAAGAGTATTATGAAATAAACATTATTACCGCCTGCATATCAATAAACCGGCGAAAAGCAATGACTATACAGTAATGATTTCTTACTATATTCCAGAAAGACCGACAGTGCCTTTACTGACAGAGCGACATCGCTTGCACCGACTTTTGCATAGCATATCTTTGGTCCCTAGATGAATGGAAAACTCTTTTTTTTTCCTGGCGCAGACCCCACGAAGACATGGACCCAAACTGTCAGCAAGGCACCTTCATAACTGGTGGTGGCTCCGTAATCATGAATGGACTTGGTCCTCTGGTGCGATTGGACCGAACATTGAAAATGCTTTTTCAGCGTCACTTGCAGCCATTCATGGACTTCATGTACCCAAACAACGATGAAACTTCCCATGTCACTGTTCGCGATTGAAGAACATTCTGGACAATTCCAACGAATTCTTAGATCGTAACAATTTTAATCATATTTGAAAGGACGTTCCTCGAATGGCGTAAAAGGAGGGCCGACGATTTAATGATGAAACTTCAGTTATAAACATTACTTAGTTAAAGCAATGACTATCAGTAAAATTTCTTACTTTGAAAAACATTCTTTTGCATATCTAACGAACTCTTTTTTTTTTCTGGCCTGTTACCACCCATCATAACAATGAATCATTTTCATTGCGTAAGTTAATTGAAACTTCCTACTTAGTTGGCTGTCTTTCTTTAGATTGTATCAATTTTAATTATTTGAAAGGACGTCCTCGAACGGCGGTAAAAGCTCGATTTAATGAGAAAGTTTTTTATCAGCAAAATCATTCAATTTGAGAATGCAATTAATTGGATACAAAGTAAGGAAGTATCGATAGTAGGAATATTCTGAATCAGAATCAGTTGTCAGCAATAAATGACGGTATTCATTAGTTTGGATGTAGTGTATCCATGCTATCGCTTTTAATTACTTCAGGAATTGGTCATCACCCCAGGGCATGTCATTTAAATCTCATTTAATGACATGCCCTGGGTGACAACGGTAATTTTATAATTACCGTTTCGAATGTTTGAAAATATTTGACGTCAATTTGCGTTACAAGTACTGACTATCGAACATTAAAAGCGGATCGCAAAGCATAAGAACGACTACATAAATAATATTATAAAAACCATAGTACTTATGGTACGATAATATTTATTAATAAGTTAAATATTGCTATTTTAGTACGATAGTACCTAATACGATTTTACTAGTCCTATAATATTTACAGTACTTGTAGTACTATATTGATGCAGTCATTACTTATAGTATTGTATGTTAATATAGTATAATATTATTTATATTATAAACGTACTTAAAATGCTATAATAATAAGTTTAGTGCATAGCTAAATCTGGTACTAATTATAATAAGGTTATAAGTATAGTGCTTTCTGAGGAAAGTTGAATAGTATAGTACTTTCTGAGGAAAATGTCAATTTTAATACTGTTATAAGTGAGAGCCCGATCATTTGAGATTCCAAGAATCGGAATACATTAAAAGTTTGCAATTGCTAACCAGCGAAATCATTTCAAGAACTGCCATAATTATAATAATATTAAAATAATATAATATAATTATAATATTATGTATAATAGTTGTAATTAGAAGAACAACAGTAATTATAACTCAAGTTTAGTTCCTTCTAAATTATAATCGTCTATTTCACAATAGTATTCTAGGTGAGAAACGTTGTGTTAGTTGTTTCGGAATTTAAATCAAATTGTGGGCATCATAAAAAATTACAATCATTGTAGAATATAATAAAGATTAACTTCATGCAACAAAGTTTCAACAAATTTTGAGGCATTAATATTTTTTAATTAGTTATATATTATATATTCCGGCATGCTAACCTGGTTCGGAAAGAAAAAATTTATTGACAAGAATTCCTAAGATTACTTTTTCTCTGAAAGCCGAAATGACTTAGGGTTTAGGTTTAGGGTATTAGGTTTCCGTATGAGAGTAACCAAGCAATAACACGACACGCATTTCTGGGTTTCTAGTAGAAGTTTATTATTAAGGGTTTGTGTGCTTATTATTATATAAGGCTAACATGGTTTTATGGATTTACTACTATACAGGGATATTATTGTTTTATAGGTTTACTAATACATGGGGTTATTAAGAGTTTATGGGATTCTATTATTATAATGGTATGGGTTTTTATTATGGTTTGTATCCTGTTGATTACATGAAGAAATATTTGATACAAAATGTTTGGTGTAAAAGGGAAAAGCAAACTTGCTTCAATAATGTGAGTAGTAAACTGCATTCAGAGGGTTGTCCCTTAAAAGAAGCTAGGACAACGATATATCATTTAAAAAAATTTCTCAGAAAGTTTGATCTCTAAAAGAAGCTAGACTGACTGTTGTGATCTCAGTCCAACTTCAAATCAACATTCCATTTTGCGTCTGTAGTAATCACTTTGTTCAACCAATTTTCTTTGAAAGATGAAGCATTCTGTCGCCAAACTTGTCAGCCAACTCACGTGATATCATGTATAGATCAGTTTCGACACAGTCATGCAAACTTTATCATTAGTCAAGGTTAAAAATTTCTTGGTTTGGTTGATTTGAGTATTTGACCGCTTTGCAATCTTCGACTGTGTCACGACGAATTGTGCTTTCGCCAAATGGTCAATGCGCCATTGGCCAGGCCTTAGGTCAAATATATAAAAACAGCATTAATATACTATTCATGTGAAAGAATGAATCAAGTGGAAATTTTAGATATCATAAGAAAAAAATAGGCAATTTTGAAATATATTTATTTGTGTATAATCAATAAATTAATATGTAATCAATCAATAAAAATATTAAAGTCCTGTGCGGGAAATTTATTTCCAATTAGATAATTAGATTTTTTGATATCGAAAATACATGAAATTTATGTTTTTCAATTCGTTATAATAATGTTTTCTAAGAATATAGAATTTTTTTTTAAAAAAATGATGAAAATTACAAATATATAAAAAAGGTTTTTAAAAATGTTAAAAATTTTTTCATAACATTTTATCAACTGAAATGTAATAGCAAAATAATGTTTCCTTGGTTAGTGTTAATATGTATGCAGAGTGTGTTATCACTAGGTTTACAAGGAAGAAGGAGTAACCTAGACTATTTGGGAATAACATAGCAATGCTGGGTAGGAAATGCTCTCTAGATGGCGTTGTATGAGAGCATAAATTTCGAATGTTCTCTTTATTTCACACACACACACACGCAGCGATAATGGGATGCTTGATGATGTGAACATGGAACTAAAGCAATAATGTATTGATATATGGAATTGCAAAGTGTAATGAACAAACCATTCATCGTTTGTACCAGAAACGTACTCGTATGTTATAAACCATGCATAAAAGCTTTGCACGCCTTCACCTATTTTAATCGTAATGTCAGTAACTAGTCAGAGGGGCAGGGTGGCCTGGTAAGTCAGACTACACGATGGACGCAGGGCAGGTATCTTACAGAATATTAGATGTGTCGGTATCTTACAGAATATATCATAGCTCGTGAAGGAAAATAAGATGAATGTAGTGAACGTGCTAACTTAATATATCTATTATTAAGTTAGCACATTTACTTACGTTATGGGCTTTCATTCCTATTGTTTTCTCTGTGCGCACACATGTATGAGAAGCATTTCCGGTCTAGTACTGATGTGGTGTGTCATGTATGTGCACCCTTTCCATTTCAGTAGTGTCTACCCATGGTGTTGCAGTAGAATTATTTGAACAAAATATATGACAAAAGTAAAAGAAAAGACAGATGAATGAAAATTGTTACAAAATGAAATGAATATAAAAATATTTTTTTGCATCATTTAATTTTAACTCTCATTTAATTTCAAACATTCTATATGGGTACCGTTACTTACATATCAATATGATCCCTTCTCTGTAACATACCATAATCAATGCCATTTTTCTAATTTATTTGAGTCATGTCGCGAACATTTATTCGGTACACGAAATCTTTAACATATTCCTAGATACATCGTACACCAGATATAACATACTTCCTGGGTTATGGATTATAGTACACCTTCATGTCTTCTTGCAACTATGCAACTAATGCTACACATATATAGAATTAAATTTAAATAAAATTAAACGAGACAAAACGAATAATTTTCACTTATCTGACTTTTATATTTGCCTTTGTAATTAATTTTTAAATTGCAAAGAGGGTTTATGGACTTTTCTCATTGTGCTTTGTTCCAAACCGCAGCATAAGACTTTGTTTTAAAACAATAATATATGATTAATTTTTTTTTCTTTTAATAAAAGTGACAGAACAGAAAAGTGTAGTCTTTTTCTAGGCTTATTAATAGGATTAAAATTAAGTCTATGGATTTAGTATATCACTTTATCTGTAGAAACTGAATTGAATTATATGTTCACCTGTAAAACAAATTTATTTTTTATTTGTTAAAAAGTAATTAATTAGCACGTTTCTAGATATATCTATTGTTGAACTTATGGTATAATTATCAAATTATTAATAATAAATATTTATCTAATAATAAATATTTTAACCAATATAAAGATTTAATTGGAAATAATATATTTTTTTTTTATTTCCATTTCATTTTCTTTTAATGTTTCTTTGTGCTCTGCAAAAACTAATAAACAATAAATGTTGAACTTAATTAGTATAATCTTCTGCCACGAAGCATTACAGCATAAAATTCGCACGAATTTTTATTTATGCGATGTTTGATTCAAAGATCTTCCATAGATTCTGTAGTAAACCAAAAAAAAAATTAATAATAATTAAATAAAAAATGAGAATGTTGTTTACTCAAAAAATACGAATCCTTAGTAAATAAAGATTTATCAATAAATTCTTTCTTAGAAAAAAAACATTAATGGATTTGTTTTTATGTGACTTTTTTTTTACATTGCTTTCACAGTAAGAGCACGATCTTTGGGCTGGTTTTTTTTCTATGTTGAGGTTATTTTTCTGATATTGAACAAAGACTCGGATCCGCCTTTTGCAATTAATACATGGTGTAATTATGTGTTTTAATAGCTCCTGGATAAACTTTAATTCTTTTTTCTTTGATTTTTTTTTATTAAGAACTTAGATTCACATAATGTGAGAACCAAATCAATACCATAAGATTTCATTCATTTATTTATATTACAGGTCTTGCCAAATACAGATTTGTACAGCATTAAAAAAAAAGTAATCGTTATGTATGCATAATAATTAATTTAATTCTCATAAGGGTAATTTGAAGCAGTTTTTGTAATTTGCGTGCTATGTGTCCGAGTAGTGAATCTCAATTCGACTGTAGACTTATAAAGTAAAATGGAAAGTTTACGATGTGGAGGGAACCTTAAAAAACTGCATGCTGGTAATTCCTTCAATTGTATTCGACAAATGCTGATGGCACACTGTGGATAGAAATTAGTAGTTCCCTGCAGGTTTGCCCTGGATAATGCTGAAATTGTTGCGGGGTGGCCATTTTAGAAGCAAATGTCCTCAGGTCAAAGTTTGAAAACAACAAATTTATTAAATGCTATATTATTTAAAAATTATTAAATACTTATTATTTGTGTGTAATGTGAGATATTTAAAAATAACTATCTAAGTCGAAAAGTTCATTTCTTCGGCTGAAAATATAGTTGTCTCTTTTAAGAAATATATACAATTTCAAATTGATCCCGTTATTTAGATCTATTTTAGATTTATTGTATAATAATTTGATAATATTTAGACACATCAGAAACTAATTATTATAAAATTTTAATAATATAAATTTAATTAATCGCATAGAATTGACCAGTAAGCGAGTAGGATAATTTTAAGTATGACGCCTTGATTAGCCGAAAAGTGTCACCTGAGAATAAATTATCAAAGTTTATTAATTTAAAAACTTCTTCAAGAGAAAATACCCTCTAGTTGAAAAAAAATCGATAATTATAGTGAAAATAGGGAGGCAACGATCTAGTTGAGTTTTCATTAAAAACTGGCTTACTTTTTCCAATACTTTCTTTTTTGAGTAAGAAAGAAACAAAACTTTTCAATAATTTGAAACTTCTTTTCTTTCGTCATTTCGGATATTTTGCAACTGGAGTCATGAGTTTATTAGTTCAATTTCGCATTATAAAAAAAAAAGGAAGTTTGGAATTGTTTTTAGCCTTTATTAACTAAATATTTTTTTATCTGAAAGTTTTTAATATTTTTTTATTAATTTTTCACTATTTATAGGTAGGGTGATCATAATGGGAAGATAAACTGTTTTGATTCATGACAAAAAAATTTGCTATATTTGAGTATTATATAAGTTTAGGTATGAGAACTAAATACTAAAAATCATAATTAAAATTAAAATAAAATCAGAATCGTAAGAATAATAATTATAAGAAATAATAATAATCATAATCATAAGAAAATGGGATACTTTAATGCATCCCATTATTAGTTCTTAGTGGTAGTAAGGTATCCCAAAGAAGTTACCACAAATTGAAATTCAACCTTAATATCGTCAGGGAATGTTAAGCGCAACCGCTTGGTTGAGCTAGAGTTTCGATGTCTCCATGCTCATGCTCATGGCCATTCGAACCCGTATCCTTGTGTGTTTGAGACTTCAAAGTGGAGTACATCAGCTTCCACCCTGCTGTCCAAGAGTGGCTTGGTTATTCGAGAGTGTTCAAACCTGTCTTCCGTGAGTCTGTGTCAAAGCATGGTAAACCAGGTTCCATTCAGGTAAGTAAGTGATACACTTGTGGCATCCAGTTTAATTTCTGAAACTGATATTCGAGGAATTTCAAATATTCTAGTCATATCCCGAAAACTTCCTGTGGAAAAAATACTCTCGAATTGATATATGGATTATTTTCAACGGTAGTGTACAAATATCGTCATAATAAATAACATGACAAATCTGGCGACAGTGGTGGCCATGGAGAAGCTCGATCTGTGCAGATTCTCTTGTTTACAAGATTATATATCGGGTAATTCTCCATATCAAATTTAAAGTGTTTAGGTAAATATCCCATATGAACTATAAATTTATTCGAATAGATCCACGAAAACTGTTCAAAGGCGACTACATGATGCTTTCAACTGACTAAAAAGCTCTTTTTAATCCGCCTAAATACTGCATTTTCCTTTGTAAAAATTTTATATGGGTATTTCTGTTGTCTTCTAGAATATGTAGGATATATAGATAGATATAGATCTATCTAATCTATATATACATATATATTTTTTTATTTTCATTATATTTTGCAACTTATGAACACCTATTTCTTCTTGTCTCGTTTTTTAAGGCAGTTTTGGAAGACATGTATAAATAATGCTATCGTAGTTCGGTTATAGGATTGGATTACATTTTTTTGAAGCCTATTATTATGTATAAGATGAATAATTCATCTGAATAACACGAGGATAGTTTCTATAATGCCGCAAAGACTGGTGGATAGCACGACAGGCAAAAAGAAGGCTTTGTGTATATGTCGGTTTATTGGATACCTGTAATTCTATATCCGAATTTCCCTTGTATTGGACTATTGAAAAGTGTAAGAGTCGATCCACTAGAACATTTATTAGCAATTAGTTACTTTATATTTGTAACAAATATATTTATAATATAGAACAATAATTATGAGTGCATAGGTGGTATTAAATATCTTAACTAAATTGAAATAATTATTAACTGTGATTGTAATTATGTATTAGATTCAATACTTATGTATCACAATGATATGAACCCGATTCACCCGATATGAATGAAACGATTTAAATTTAAACAATTGAATGGATTAAATACACGAATAATGTGTGATACTATTAAATGCTGGAGAAATTTTTGTGGATAGTTTTATTAAATTTTTTATTTTCCTTTCCGCGTAAACTGCTTCAGATTTCATATGATGAATAATCAATTTGTAAAAACAATGCACTAGCACTTTTCTTGAAAAGAAATTAGTTATAAAAATTAGAATTAGAAATTTTAAAAATATTGCAAATATCAATAAAAAATCCACCAACAAAGCATTGAAGATAAACAATTCTACTTTCACCTCTTTTCTAAAGAAAATTACATTCTCTCTCCCTTCTCCATCTGTGGAGTAATGCTTTTCGTATCAGGCGTCCAACCATAATGGCGTTTCAACCAAGATGAGAACACGAACCAACTTTTTTTCCCAGATAAACTCAAATGATGATATCCAGTGATAAATGAAATCAAGTAACATTACATTTTCTTGCAATCACTAATTTAAAAATTGATTATTCCGAAGTAATGCTGCATCTTCTATATATTTTTAAATTCCTGATAGTTTTATTTAAATCAAAAGATGAAAATTGCTAACTCTAAGATCTATGGTAGAGATTTGGTTTGATTTGTCGCTTTTTACGGTCATTTTGTGCCCTTTTAAGCTAATTAGACTATGAGCTACAGTTAAATGTGGATTACAAATCATTCACAAACATTCATGCTACCTTCAGTATTCGCACCTGAATCATGGGGTATCAAAGATCAGAGTGCTACCCAATTAGCGATCAGACTGGCAATTAGCCTGGCAGACAAATGTAGAAGGAAATGAAATGCTTCAAAAAACTACTAAAATTACCTTATTTTCTTTGTGTCTAATCAGCTCTGTGGTAAATCAGATCGGAATATACTAAATTAATAAATTTATCTCATTCTAATGTTCAGCGTGATAAAAGATAATTAAGAGTACGTTCTAAAACAAGGAAAAAATGGTCACCTGGCAAAGTTAACAAATGTGATTGGATATTTATAATTAGAAATTTTGGAAAATCCTTTTCTAAAAGTTGTAAAAAATTAAAAATTAAAAAAAAAAAAAAAGTGTGAAAACTTTTATATTTATTTTCACCTGATACCGTTCCAAGACTGTTCATGTCAGGATTAAATGTCTTTTATTTTGAAGAATTTTTTTTTTTTTAATGCAGAAAATAGAAATCTATGTTAATCATTGATTAAAAAAACCAAAATGTATTGTCTTATTTGCAGAGAAAATAAAATGTAACACTTTTTATTCTGATGGACGTATATTTTCTTGTAGATGAATAAAAGAGCAACTTAATTTCAAGGGCACAGGTTGGAACAGAAAAGCATGGTTGTTGGAGTGTACTTGATTTAGGATTGCCTGTCGGTATCAGGACTAGGTAATTTGGTTGATATTGATGGTTTAATTTATAATGATTTTTTTAAAATATTAAAAAAAAAAACAATTCCTAACTATCAAAATAGCATTTGGGTAATTGAGACTCCATTTTTTTTTTATTAAAATGTCCTAACCATACGGGCATTAATTATTCCTCTAGTGTATCTAAAATTGTCCCCAAATTCTGAAAACACTACTTCATTCACAGGATTTTAATACACTGGAACACATTTGAAGAAAACCAGAGTTTAGTAATTAGAGAAACATTAAAGTATATATATTACAAATCATCGAATTTGCATCGAAATATTATATTGTTTATTAATATGCAGAGATTTTCTTCTGAATACCTAGAGATTTTTATGAGATAATATTTCAGCTACTTTTCGATTATTAAAAAGAAAGTTTCCGATGTTCTAAAAATATTCAATCTAAATTTGCTTGAAAACAATTTTAGATATTATAAAAAAATTCTAATTCTGAAATATTAATTTTTATTAATGGGGTTGAGAAATATTTCATTGAAATTCGTAACTGTAAAAGCAATTTTACGGAGCCAATCTGTGTAAATCGTGTTGAATAACGTTTTTAAATTTTTCATTAAACTAAAAGTTTCACTTCCATTCCTAAAAACAGTTTTAATTGCCGATATAATTTTTAAAATATAAAGTATATTATTTTTATTATAATTTATATCTTCTGGATAACACGAACAGCTGTCCAACTACCAATGGGTGGTTATTGCCTTCCAAGAGCATTTTTAGGTATAACTTTTGAGTAGTGTGTTATATGGGTAAAAAATAAACGAAAAACTTAACTTATTAAAAGTATCGTATACATTTACATGGAGCCTTCTCATTTCTGAAAGCAGTTACTGCAATACTCATAAATCTGAAATCTTTACACGCTAGCTGCTTATTGTCATTTAGTAAAAAAAAAAAAAAAAAAATTGAATTTCTAGTATTGGGTTTGTGAATTTTGCTTGTTTATGAATAGGACAGTATTTCATCGACATGTATTGAAAGACTATCCATAATAAGAATAAGCAATTAATTCATCATTCACTTTTTTTTTTTATTTTGTAAAAACATTTTTTTAAAGCTGCCTCATTAAGTCAAAAATAGATAATCAAAAAGTTGATCCTCATCATTTTATATTCTAATTAGAAGTAATTAAAATAATTTAAGTAAATTAAAGTGAATTAAATGTAATTAATTTAAGTAAATAAAATGCAAAAGAACTGTTGACAAGACCAAAAGAAAAAAAATAAATTAATTAAAAACGGTTATGTTAACCAAAAATTTTACAAATTAAAATAAAATCAAACAAACTTCATCATGTTTAGATTAAACTTTTCATTGAAATGCGTATTTAAAGAAAGATTAAACTAATTAATATAAGATTTAAAAATTGTTTTTATTTGTAATATTTTTCAATACAATTCAAGATATTAATTGTAATTTTATTCAAAATATATTACAATATCAAAAATATATGATAAGCCGATTTTGAAAAATTAAAATACTTTTAGAATTTTTCAATACAATTTAATAAACTAATTAAGTTCTTATTTAAAATATATGATAACAACGAAAGAGTGTAAATCGATTTTAATAGTTAAAATTTATTTACAATGAATGAAACGCATGAAATGTTTACCAAAATATGAATTTTGAACAGTCTTAACTATCCAATTAAATACTTAATGATGTTAAATTTGTTTTAACTTTTACTAAATAAGTAAATACTGTTATGTTCATAAAATAAATTTAATCCTGTAAAGGTTAGGATTTTAAAATATTTATCAATATTTGTTTTTGTTTTAATTTTTAATGAAAAAATGATATCAGTTATGTTCTTTCAACAGAAAACCTTAAAATGGATTAATTTTTGTAAAATTGGATATAACATATAATTAATAAAAGATATTTATCAAAAGGCATCGGCAAAAAATTATAATAATTCTGATGTTGTTTTTATTACAATTCAGTTATTATATTTAAATAATTAAAGTGAATTGCTTTTATTAATAAATTTATAAAACGCTTTCCAAAATAAGTAGTGTATTTAATTTGGACTAAATAATAATATTTTAATTATTACTACTAAAAATAATGCTTAACTGGTAACATTTAAATAATAACTTGTACTTCTTTTTTTAGTTTCCATTATTAGAAAAAAAAATTATTAACAGCTATTATAAGTAATAACTTTTAATATTTACATGTACCAAGAGATGTTAATTTTATGAAGTTCATGCACAAATTAAGTTCCTAATATAATTGACGAATTTATTTTAAAAACATCCAAAAGAGATTTCCTTTTTCTAAATTTATATGTCTGTTAAATTTCTCAAAAACATGTGCTATTCTTTACAAAGTTTATTAGAAAAAAAGTAGCATTTTATCTTGCTCGGAAAATGATTTAAATATGAGCATCTCAATTTTTTAAACACATTTTTAAGTTTAATATATTTCCTGCTTGGTTTTAACACTGCATATAATTTGAATATAAAAGCAATCCAAAGAAAATAGAGAAAAATAATAATAGTCATAAAAAGAAATTGTGAAATAGAAAGATGAAAATAATTACTTTCCAAACCTGCTAGAAAGCACAGAAGGAAATGAAATGGTGTAAAAGAATATTTATTTTTCCGCAGAAATGAATTTTTCTCTATATTTTCTTACCAGTTTGTAAGAACATTGAAATAATTAATTGAAATTATTGAAATCTTTCGTGAAACGGAACGAATTTCATCTGCTATGAATGAATCTCTCCTGCAATAAAACTCAAATGCCTACGCTGTTTTTATTGAAATCCGTATCATAGAAAGACATTTTATAAACATAAATGGTAAAATTAAGAATGTCGCAATGACATGCGATTAAAATTTATCATGGTTGTAAAGATTAACTCCGCCGAGAGGCTTTTTTTCGAATCTTTCTCACATTGAATTTTTTTATTTGATATTTTTTCTGTTTTCAATGATATATTTATTTTCTGTTTTAAGTTTGGCTCTTAAAACAAAACAAAAAAGGTGTTTTAAGTAGTTATCTCTGTCATTCAAATGAAATAAAACAGATTGGGATTGCCAGCCAGATGACTCGAAATTCGACACGTGATGGTTATCAGTTGGCCCATTGTGCCTACTTTTCCGAGAAATTCGTGTGAAAGAACTTTGCTTCTAGAAATGACACTATATATATATATATATATATATAGTGTCATTTTTAGAAGCAAAGTTCCACATAAAATGCAATTCAGCAAATATTGTAATATAAATTTAAAAGTCTGCACAAATGACGCAAATATTTATATTGCTTAACGTATTTAAATAAGCATAAAACCACAGATGTAACAATCAAAACATTTTTAGTGAATAAGTTCAAACAAAATAAGTTCCAAAAAACAGACATGTTGTTATTTTTAACCAAAATAAAAGTTTAATTCGTTGATTTATAATTTCAATTTCATTTGCATATTCTAAAATGATCATTCCATTTGAAAAATATTTTGAAGTATATATATATATATATACTACAAAATATTTAAATAAGAATTTATTCAGAATTCCTTTGCATATATGTATATCCTATTGTATGAATTCTTTTCGGTGAATAAAATTTATATCTAAAACAAACGTGTTTGATAAGCCATAAAAATCCAATTTTTCTGTCTATGCCGCTTTCATAAAAAGAAAAGGTTTTCAAAAGAGTAGAAATATGTATAAAAAGATTCACTTCGGTATTTTAAAAGCCACCTGGTATCGCATGACAATAATCCATTATGTTAAAATTGTGTTTGGAACTTTACTTTATTTTGTATACAAAAAGGCTGAAATATTCTGTTACGGCAAAAGAAAATTTTTATTTTCGTTTTTTTTTTCAAAGTGATATCGCATTTAAAGGCAAAGTATTTATTTTTTTCATTTACTTTTGCTGTCATGACATGGTGGACAACGGGTTTGAGTTCCAGAATTATGATAGACTTGTTCGAAACTCAAAAAGCTATAGTGTAAAGTTTTTGTCTGGGATGTGTGTGATAAATCATAAAGTCATTCTTTGTACTAGAGGAAAATGATAAATTTCGCCCTTTTCTTTCCAAATTGTTTTGGTAAAAATAGGGTGTACCAGGTTTCTCAAGATGAAAGCGTTGGATCTGAAAGCCTTGTTGTGAAGCCGAAACAAATGCATGACAGAATTACTGTCTGTCAACTATAAGATCTCTTTCGGCCACGTTAGAGGTTGGTGGTTGTTATAATAATAGGTAATCATACGGCAAATTCATTTCGGCTGGACAGGCATTGGTTCAAATTTATTATATTGGCCCACTCAGCAATCGATATATGGCAGTTGATCTACATTTTTTCGTTACGGTAATGATTGGATACGGTAATGAGTGGATAGAACAAGAAATTAGCACCGTAAGAAATTACATTATTTAAGATGGTTGACGAGCTTGTATAAAGACAATTGAAAGCGAGATACTGAATTTTAAGAACACGTATTATATTTGAAAAAAAAAAAAACGAAAAAGGCAACTAATTAACTACTCTTTTTCAGCGATAAACTGGTGTCAGGGAGTAAAATAGAGCTAAAACTTCTGACGGATTTCCTCTAATAGAAATAACAGTTATCTTCATCCATAATCTATTCTTATAGTAGAAAACGTAGTGGAGAAAAGACTTATCTTGGTTGATACACAGTAGAACTTTAGACACACATGGTGAACACTTAGCAGCTTCTTAGCTTCATAAACCTTTATAGAGGGATACATATTTTCACGATATTATAAATTATGCTGTTTTTTTCCTCTGTTTATGATAAGATTAAAAAAGGAAAACAATACGTCGCAGGATTGTTGAATTTTGTCAGAGTTGATATAAGGAATTAAATGTTTTAATTAGAATTGCACGCAATTACTTCTATTATGTTACGTATTTTCCAAGTCAGTGTGCATATTAAAACAATTAATAAATGGTTACGCCTACTAATGGTGTGAATAGAATGATTTTGAGTTGAAATTCTTACCATTCTTACCACCATGTCCTACATTTGTTGATATAAAATGACATTGACAGAAATTCTCATTGCTAAGGAAACTAGAAATTTGAAAATTATATCTATCTATCCATATATATATATATATATATTCCTATTTGAAAAATAAACGTCTTTTTTCTTCCATCTATCATGCAGAGACAAAACAAAAAATACCCCAGAATAACTCCTTTCTCTTTTCCAGCAAAAGCTTTTATCATGAGCTGAGAAATACGAACAACATCATGAAAATAATAGGGCAAGATTTCAGCATTTGCTTCCAGTTAAATGCAGCCGTTTGCTAAAATACAGAGCGACAATTTTGATAAAACTGCCTCGGGTTGATTCGGATACTGCATAGCAGAAGAAATTGTCTTGCTAACCGATATTTTGAATCTTCAACCTATACGCTTTCATGGTTACATTTAAACTCCCTGCTAGAAATCAACAGCGTAGATGAACGTTTATCATACCAAGGATTCGAAAATCTCCGCTATAAAGTCGCATGGAAAATGTAGCGTGCTGTTCCATTTTACAGCGACGTAATAACCAGCAGAAAATAAAAAATGTGATGCAGAATTCGGAGAGAATTTCTTTTTCAAACAGCAATGAAAATTCGCAACGGACCGTTCTGTTCTTTTAGGATAACTAAAATAAAATTGTGAACATTTTGTTATCGCAAAATGTTAGAGAATCACATTTAAAAATGCACCTTCATCTCCTTTCCCGCTACAGATGCTTTTCCTAAGAATGACGTTTTACAAAGAGTAAGAGATCATATTATCTTATCATTTACATTGTATATTTTTAATGTTTGTATATGAATAGTCAAATTTTGCAATTCATGATTCTGATACATTCTTCCAAATTCCTAGTATTGTATTTATTTTGGTTGAATATATGTGGGCATCTTATTCCAAAGAATGTATTTTGGATTTATGAAAACTGATTATTCAACTTTGGCATGCTCTGTGTAAAAGCAAGATTAAAAGTATTTCTTCAAGAAAATGGAAAAATTAAATTTTGTATTACATATTTTGATAATATACAAAACAAATCGACGTTTGTGTCGATTTTTACTTACAGTGTACTTTTAATGCAAGATAATCGCATTACTCAAAGGTAAGATCAAGGCTTTAATATATTTATGATTAAGTGTGCGTAGTTTTGAAAATACATATAATATATCAATGTATAAAAAAGTTGTTGCGATTCAAAAACGACTTAAAATATTTTATATAATAAATGAATGCAAATATTCTGAAACTTCGGGATACTGCATACTTTTGGGTTTGGCCAGCTGCAGATAATGAAATAGACTAGCGGAAAATGAAATCTCAACACAAATAAGAAGTTAGTTTTGAGGAATGAAATTCAACAAAATATTTGTTTTAATTAAGTATCATATTGATTTACATATTTGGATGGTTACAGGTTAAAACATGTGCGGGAACAGCCATTTCAAATATGAAAGGGTAGTTCATTAATAACCGCTGTATTCTCCAATAGTTTTAATGCATGCATGCATTGTAACTTACTGGTTTAGTATGTTACCTGGTGGGATGGAGTTCCATGATTGCTCTATTTGGTCAAACGATAAACGATCAGTGCTTGGCTGTGGAGGAAGATAGATTCGACGTCAATAATGTCCCATGCGTTTAATATCTGCTCCCAGCCCTAGATAACGTATTAACATTCCGTGATGAACATTGAATTTCAGCAGCAGTATGGGACGAGCGATATCCTGTTGTAAAACACTCTTTCTAACAGTGATAAAAATGACACAATGGATTCAATCCCTAATAAGATGTGCAACTTCATTGATAACTTGTGTGGAATAACGATGAGAATTCTTCAACTGATATAAAACCTTAAACGCCAGATCATGACAGCTGGTGCAGCTCTAGTTGGTGTGCGATGCAGCCAGATTGACTCCAAGCTTTCGCCGGCTTCCTTCTAATCATCATTAGCAACAAGAGAGAAACGGCTCTCAATAGTGAACACAGCATATCTCTATTCCGTCCACCAATGAACTCTAGCTTCACACCACTGAAAATGCATATGTGGATTATTTGGTGTTAATGGCATGGACACTGCAAGGTTACAGGCTTGGAGTAGTCCTTCTAGTAAATAATTAGAATAATAATTTTATATATTTGCAATCGTTTGGTGTGTCAGTCTTTTGCCAACATAAACTGAATTTCTGCTGCAGATACACTACGACTCGCTACAGCCGTGAGGCGAATACTATAGTCATCCCTCTCAGTAATAGACTGTGTGCAACCAGACCCCGGTCTTCTTTAGACAGCAACTTCCCGCGTCCACAGCTGCCATCAGTAATGCACAATGCATTAAAACATCCATGACAAATCCTTCAGCATTATGTCGAAAATAATCCATCTTTTCATATCCCTATTGCACTGCCTCGTTCAAATTCAATGAGCTGTTATTCTGCCTTCTTCGTCCCCTTAAAAGGTATTCCTAAATATATTTTGGGGATATTTTAAAATTATCAATGATGGTAGCATTAATACGGATAAAATTTAAAATGTAAATATATAATTTTTAAAAAAGGCATGGTGATTAATAAACAATAAGAAAAAACGTGATGGAAAAGGATTTATAACGAAAGAGAGCCAAGTTCATAAATTTTTTCCGATTCAAATATAATACATAAATGGAAACAGTATAATTTTATTTTCAATGCATATTTGCTTCTATTAATGAATGATATATAAGTAGATGTTACTTCTAAATAATTAAAATATTAAACAAATATCACTATAAAACCATACGACTAAGTAAAATTGATCACAAATGGAAATTGAGGAAAAAAAAATATAATTTATTTACCCAGATTTAGTTATTTACAACCTTTTACAATTATTTACACCCCACAGAAATAATTAACTAGATGAAAGTGAGGAGGAAATAAAAGTTTTTAAATAAAATTAAAAATCGTATATGAAAATGTAATAATTCAAAAACAAGTTAATTATAAAATCTAAAAAAAGTTAACGTATAATAAATTTTTTTTAAAATTAAGAAAAAAAATAATAGGGAATAGAAAAAAATTAGGAAATGAACTAAAAAATGCATTAAAAAAACAAACATTATACAAAAGTTTACCTTTTAAACTTCTAGAATAGTTCTAAAATCAACAAAAGTCCTTAATTTCGGTCACTTATAATAATTTCAAACTGTTACTTCTTTTTAATAAGACATAAAATATAAGAATTTCAGAAGGGTTTTTGTTATTGTTAATCTATTATAAAAAAATTATAGTTTCATTTTTTAAAAAAGAAATATTGAGAAAGTTTTTGTGTTTTGTGGCTAACGACCAAAAAGAAAAGATTACAAAACCAGAGGGGATATATATATATAATCTCTCAGTTATTTATTTTCTAAATTTTGTCAGGTCAAATTAATTTGATTTCACAATTGTTATAATTATTTTTTGTATACTAACAAAATTCTTTTGAAAGTAGACGATTCAATTTAAAAGAGTAATTTTATCGTAAAAACTAAAGTTCCTTTGAATAATAGCTGAGAATTGTTTATAGAATTTTTGCTACTTGTGACAAAAAAAAAAAAAAAAAAAAATTCAGTGATACATTTTTTAATGACAAGTATTGTACTTTTACTTTATAAAAAATCCAGAAAAATGCTCTATCCTTTTGTTTCATATATTAAGAGAGATTGCGATAAAAATAATCCAAGAATCAACAAAAAAGCAACTGTAAGAATTATCGAAGTTAAACTCTTTTTAAACATTATAATTTATTGCGGAGTTTAAGAACAAGTATAGTTTTTCTTGCAAACTGAAAACTTTGCTTCTTTTTAGGTTTTTAAACCCACTTATTATTACATTTTTGTATCTGAATTTAACATTTTTAAAAAAAAAATTCTTCTTACTACTTTGTTTATAACTTTTTCTAAACTCATACAAAAAATACTGATCTTTCATTTATTTGTTTTAATTCTATTTTCTCAACAACTTTGTCATTTTTTAAAGTGTTTTTGAAATTCTCAATGTGTTTATCGTTATCATGTAAATGGTACTTAATAAAAATAATACTATTTTTCTAAAATATTCATAGTTTTAATAAATTATACCTTAAAAATTCCTTTTCCATTACTAACTCTTTTTTAAGGCAGAATAAAATATGTTGGAAATGAAATGAATATACTTCCCGAAAATAATACAAAACATTTTTAAAATTGTTTTATTTTTGTTAAAAAATAAGTTTATTTTTACTTTATTTTTTTGTTAAATATGAATTAAAATCATTTTTATAGAATTATTAATTTTATTCTTGCGATCTATATTCTTTTATTATACGAACAATACATTTTTTATTCTTTTAAATAATATATCTTTTACAGTCTTGTTCTTATATACTTACGTAAAAAAATTACTTTGTTATATTATTTATAATTTATAAAATTTTTTTTTTTTTTTTTCTGGTGTCGTTTATTTTTTTTTTCTTGCTATCAATATTCCTAAATGCCGTTTTAAAAGAAATTGCTAATTTGTGCTTAATTTCGTTAAACAAATTTTATTTTGAGTTTAAAACAAATTTTTATTGTTTACATCCCAGATTTTCTGAAATGAAATTTCTAGAAATTAAAATCTTGATTAAAAAGTTCCAACAGATATATGCATTTAGATTAATATTTTTAGCAATTTAATCGATCCTATTTTCAGGTATTTTCTTCTTTCAATATGGTTATAAGAATTTTTTTCAACGAAAATTACAGGATTTTAATTAATATTATGTCTGTCTTTTTTTAAACATAACTAGATATTTAGCATCTATTCAACTTTTAACTATATTTACCCAAGTGGATTCTGTATAATTTTAGTGTTACGTACTAAAGACATTGGGTCACGTGTCATTGGAGGCCTATCTAATAGATTAAAGGGTAAGTTAAAATAATTCTCTTGGGTGGTGGGTGAAAGCAATTGTTAGTCATGAGATGCTAAATGATCATCCAACAATAAGAGCTCAAGTTAAAGATGCATAAAATCATTTATGCATGTATAAAAAATCTTTTACTTGTTAAGAAAAAAACAGAATTATCTGCAAAACCCTAGACTGCAAGAACTATTAAGAATTTTCTAGAAGACTTTGGCTCAGAAATTAGTCTTCAGAAATTTTGGTTCTCCTGATTTTACTCCTATAGATAACCATCTCTTTAAGAATCTTACAGAATCATTTTGCAAAACTCAAGGCAAAATTAAGTTACATCTTCATTTCACAGCTTTCATAATCAGAAAATCGAACAGAACTTTTGCGAAGTATTGCGTTTCATTTGAACTTTAACTGTTTCTATAATATTTCAACTACAGATTGAATTTCAAATTTCGATAACCATCTCGACAGGAAATCATTTAAACGAATTACGTTTACTCATTCCCAGTAACTTTAGCAATTCCAAGTCGTTCATTGATGCGAAGTACCCATTCGGGAATATCATTCGTGTACTGATTCCTGAAACTGAATGGTTCAATTAACGCATTCGACATCATAGATATTTGAATGGAACTCAATGCATAAATGCAACGGAGCGTATGTGAAGTATACAACTGAAACAGATTCGTCTGTCTGGACCTAAGCACTACTGTGTAAAATTCAGCAGCCTGTACAAACAATGTGTTGTTCCATTTTGAACAATCGAACAATTCTAATTGCATTCTATCGTATTTACTTGAGCAGAAACTACCTGCCTGGCATTGGCCAATCTAAAGTGTAAGAATTATTAATAGACAGATGACAACTAATACGGATACGCTGTAATTATATAAAAAATAACAAAAATATTAAATTAACTACAGAAAACTCAAACAAAAGCCGTTTACTTATATTGATATATGAATTCCTGTGATTTAAAAAAATTTCATCGATTTCCAGTTAAAAATCAGCTAGTGTTAGAAATAGAAAATTATGTGAGATTTTTTTAACTTTAAGAAAGTAATATTCTATTTCATTTAATAATGTACCCAAATGAATACAGTATAGCTATTAAATTTTTTTCACATAAAAAAAAATGTTAGTCTTTAAGATTTGACATGAAGAATAGAAGTTAATGAATAAATATATAACTCATTTATAATAGATTTTGTAATAAGTTTTCATTATTCATGAAAACTATCTAAGGCAACCTGACAATATCGATGCAAAAACTCTTTTAAGAATTTTATCACAGTAGTCATCTGTTCTCTATTTTTCTTTACTTAAGGGACTGCAATTTGGGACGGTAGGCGTTGAAAATCATGCTTTGATGACATTATCAAAAAATGATGAATGTTCGATGATTGAAATGCTCGATGAACGAAATGATTTCCTTTCGAAGCGACAAATATATAGAACATTTTTGTTCATAAATATTTCCAATAAATACTTAAATAAATATTTTTTTAAGAATTGTCATCAAAATTATATGATGTGCATAAGGATTTTTAAACTCATTTATAAGAACTGTTAATTAATAAATTGTGTTTGTGTATTTCAAACCTGTTAAAGAAAATACTAATTTTTATATAAAAACAGATATGGAAAAACTGAATGAAAAAGCACATCTTCAATGAATAAGGAAATAAGTGAGCTCTCAAGTGCTAATTCATTCTGAATCTTTCTGTCTTGAAGTAGCTGTTTGATTGAATGAAGGCATCCATTTTTTTTAATTACCAATCTCTAAATAAAAAGTGCAGTAATTAAAGAAATGATTGTCAAAAAAATATGAAGCACAATTTTTTCCATTGCATATGTTAATAAATATTCGGAGATAATAAAAAGAAATGAATTTAAAACCACAAAAGGACTGCGAATTTAATCAGAAAATTAAAACTGAATTTTTATTAATTTTTGGTGATGATGCTACCCGTCGTTTTTTTAAGCGAATATAATAATTGCAATTTCTCAATTAAAGAAAATTAACAATTTATAAGGAATAAAAAAATACAAAGAAAGATTCCATCTATTGGTAATGATTGAAAATATCATTATTTTTTTTAATTAACTTATGAATACAAGGTTTAAAATTTTAATTAGCGTCTGACTCTATAAAAATGTGAATTAAAAAAAGGAGGCATAATTAGAAAATGAATAATTGAGTCTTCGCTTCAGTATTTTTTAAATTAAATATGAATAAATAAGGAAATTTTCTGATTAAATGAGATTCAAGAGGGATTTTTGGTTATTTTGTTTCAAAATGAATGCATATAGTAAATAATTGAAGATCTGGAAATGTAATAAGAAAAAAAAAAAATGATTTTGGAAATCGATATTCTGAACTAAATTTTTTATTGTTGAACGTTAGTGCTGAATATAGTACAGATCTACCATTGTTTGATGTTTCTTCTGTACATGGGTGGGTCACGTTTTTAACAGCATCCCACTGGACGAGTACTGAAGGAGGAGTCCTTTTTCAAGCCTTTTGGTTGTAGCCGAACCGAAGAAAGAAGTAGAAAATTCGATAACAACAAACATGCAACTGGAATATTAATACAGCACTCTTACACACAATGTCCCTTTCAATAATGTGTTCCGTTATTTAAGAAAGCAGTGATTGCAAAGAATGCAGCCAGTGGATTCGAACCTGAGATCCCTTGCACATATTACCATTTTGCGTGTGTGTAACTTGGTGGGCTTACTGTATTGTACCAATCATGTATTCCGTGAACAGCCTTCCGAAGGATGAAGAGGGAAGGATCATGCCTACCGAAAGGACTTCTGGGATTAATCGCCCCTCATTTGTTAGGCGTATAGGAAAAAACCCGAAATTTTTTTCTATAATCATTTTTTAAATTCAAATTTTATTTAATAAATAAAACTAAAGGTACACGAGAAATAGTCTTTCAAAATGAGAAATACTTTTCATAATAACTTTTGAACTCTAAAAGTAGCCACAATGATTCCGGTTAAGTTAATTAATTTATTATTATTTTTTTTTACTTTCGATTATTCGTAGAAATGATAAAACAAAAACAAAGTCGGAAAATGTTCGTTCATTTCCATTATACATCATTTAATGTCAATGCGACACACTTTCACAGCCGTCATCGTATCTTCTAATTTTTGAAAACCGTGACTTCAATCACTGTGGAATCCACCAGTGTCACTTGTCGAATTTATATACACTGAAGTGACAAAAGTCATGGGATAGCAATAAGCAAATTTTCATATGGCAGTAGCATCGCGTAGAACAGGTATAAATGCGCAGTGCTTCCGCAGAGCTTTCATTTCTGTTCAAGTTATTCATGTGAAGAGATTTTGACGCACGACGGAATTAACAGACTTTGAAAGCGGAATGTTAGTTGGAACTAGATGCATGGGTCATAATTTCGGAAATCGTTAGGAATTCAACATTCCAAGATCCACTGTGTCAAGAGTGTGCCGAAAGTATGAAATTCAGGCATAACATCCCAAGCAACACTGCGTCAAATAACCGCAGAAATCACTGTGGGACGTACAAGGGACTTGTCTGTTAGAACTGTGAGGAGAAATTTGACTTTCTTGGGCTATTCCAGCAGAAGACCGACTCGAGTGCCTTTACTGACAGAACGACATCGCTTGCAGCGACTCTCGTGGGCACGTGAGCATATCGGTTGGTCCCTAGATGAATGGAAAACCGTGGTCTGCTCCGATGAGTCACGATTTCAGTTGGTAAGTTGGTTCGCCACACTCGAACCCTACCTTAGCTGATGGTAGGGTTCGAGTGTGGCAGACCCCACGAAGCCATGGACCCAAACTGTCAGCAAGGCACTGTTCAAATTGGTGGTGGCTCCGTAATGGTGTGGGCTGTTTTTCATGGCATGGACTTGGTCCTCTGGTGCGACTGGACCGAACATTGACTGGAAATGCTTATGTTCAGCTACTTGGAAATCACTTGCAGCCATTCATGGACTTCATGTACCCAAACAACGATGGGATTTTTATGGATGACAATGCGCCCTGTCACCGGGCCACAGATGTTCGCGATTGGTTTGAAGAACATTCTGGACAATTCCAACGAATGATCTGGCCACCTAGATCGCCCGACATGAACCCATCGAGCATTTATGGGACATCATCGAGAGGTCTGTTCGTGCCCAAAATCCTGCACCATCAACGCTTTCACAATTATGGACGTCTATCGAGACAGCATGGCTCAATATTCCTGCAGAAGACTTCCAACGACTTGTTGAGTCCATGCCACGTCGAGTTGCTGCACTTCGCTGGGCAAAAAAGAGGGCCGACACGATATTAAGAAGTATCCCATGACTTTTGTCACTTCAGTGTATATTTAATGTATTATTTTTAAGTTCGTTAGAATTCATACGAAGGCAATTCGCAAATTATTCGTCATCTATTAAATTAAAATTTTTTTACGTGTAGTTCATAAATAGAAAACATGCTAAAGAAATAGGTTAATAGTTTTCGCATTAATCGCTCGATGGAAGCTCAGGCCAATGAGCGCATCTTAACGAGCTTCAATTATCTGCTAACAAGTTGAAAATAATGCCATGAAGAAGTAGTAACGAAACCGAAACAAAACAAAAAATAAAGAGTAGAGGTTCTTCAAACCACATAAAGTAGCAAAATACCAGAACTGAACACTAGACGATAGGCAACAGGAAGGAAATTCAACGAAGCCAAAAATCGTCCTATCTATAAAAACAAGATTAGTGGTGAAGAAAAAAAAGATAAAAGCTTTTACTTTTGGTGTATCTCGTTGCTTAAATTTTCCTGAGATACATGTTTCTTCATCGTTAAAAGAGGATTTACTCATATTTTTCCAAGATCACGATTATTGGTAAGAAAGAAAAATATTATTTCTACCGTTTCGTCTTTTTTTCGATAAATATTGGATATATTTTCCCATCATTAAAGTGGATTTCAGTGCGATCTTTATTTTTCTTTTACATTTTTTTCTCTTCCAATTTTTAAAGTTATATGGGTTTGAAGAATTCAAAAATTAAAAAAAAAGTATTTGTGAATATATCATATTTTTATATTAGTTTCTTGCACATTCGATTTCAACTGATCATTTCACGAATTTCTATTTCTCATTTAAATAAATTCTAGATAGCAAGGCAATTTAAAAGTTTTCAAAAATTGCTTCTTTTTTGAAGCAATTGTCATAATATTTGATGCTCATACTGATAAGGCAAATAATATCATAAGTTTTGGCATAATACAGGACAAACATGCTGTGTAAATTCAGTCAACTATCCAAGGGTCTATCAGAAAACTACTCTTTCCCCCACATTGTTTCTATAGAAGTGATAAAAGAGAGATAAATCTAGATATCTAATAGTGTAACAATTAAATTATTGCCGAATGTTACCATCATAAATGAGAATATCCATGCTTTACAATGAATTTCAAAATAAAAGATTTACAATTTTCAAATAACTCGCTACCCTATCTACATTATTTAATTTGTTCATTCCCTACACATTAATGTAAAATACAGCGGTTAATAAATGTCTGTTTTAAGCAGACTTCATGTTATAGTATTCACAAAAATGACATCATTAAAATAGATGTTGTTGGTAGAGAATATATTAAAACGTGCAAGACTGCTTGGATCAATAGATATGCATAAAACATTTTATAGATAACATATATATATATTTTCCGAACACACACTTTCAGTCAATATTAAAGAATCCATCAATATTAAATTATTTAGATTTCCAATTTTGCTCTTGGTTTCTATAGATATCGTTTCTATAGAAACACAAAAAAGATATTAAAATTTTGTAACATCAAGTAAACAATATTTTTTTTACTTTTTATTGAAATTACAATATTTATTTTTATTGCATTTGACGAAAAGAATTAAAATTATATTAGAAAATTGTCAATCTTTTTTTTTTCAAATCAATATATGCATCTTGTATGTTTGCTTAAAGATTGTAGATTTCCAAGCAGAGGGTGGTGAATATTAATTTTTTTCTCTAAAGAAAGCTGGTAGGATAAATACCTTTTGGAAACTCAGATTGGTGTAAACATATAATAGATTAGTTTCAGATCTTTTTTCATGCAGCTAGAAAAACAATCTATTCTGATTACATGTTACAGCCAGTGAAATCCCCCATTAAAATATTTTTATCCTACTGCATGGCACACACAAACCAGGCGTCTCAAATACCCAATGTCATATAAATATTCCCAAAATCCGACTTATAAGCGCTCCGAGAAAAGTGTTTTTATAAAGCACTTTGAAAAGCCTAAAAAAAAAATTCTCACGAATAAGTAAATAAATAAGAAAATTCTGGAGGAACAAAAGAATCCAAAAATACCTTCAACATTTCGAAGGAAAAATGTAAGGAATTTCTTTTTTCCGCAGAAATCATGACCATGATTTATGGGAACTATAGGCGTTGCAGGAAAATGTGCCGTCGCGACAGCGTCTCAATCGGTAAGAAGGAACGAAATAAAAAATTCTACTATTAGTCCTTATCAGGAAAGAAAAAAAAAAACTGCGTCCGTCTCTTTCTCATGTTACATATTGATGAACGTCCTATTCAGCATTAATTTCTTGTCGTGGTGGTCCTAGGTATATGATTTATCTACCTCCCTTCTCTGATAAGTCAAAAGCCAGTGATGGTTTTTTCGAACGATGTAAATTCAGAATGAAAGACGATCCTGCTACTGGAACTTTCATCTCTTTGTTTTCAATACCCTAAAGCAATGATTCTTAAACTGTTTTAGTTTCCAACCTCTTCACATTATAAAAATTCTACTGACACTCTTCCCCTCTCAACATTAATGTAAGCAAAAATGTGAAAATTATACTGTATTAAGTCTATAATTTATTAAACAACACCAATAAACTGTCTTTGGAAAAAAATTGTGTAAATAATCATAAGAATTAAAAATCGAATTTGGGGGAATGTAGTATTTAGAACATTACAAAAAAGCATTTTTTTTTGTTTTGTTATCGATTTTTAATACCAAAAAGATAAATTTTCAGGGATTTTATGTGAAAAACACATGGAAAATTTTTCTAAAGACCTTTTCATTATTATTATTATTCGATATGTATTTTGATTAGAATAAAAGTTGAAGATTCCAAGAATTGTGATTTCTGGAAAATGTCCATTTTAACATTGTCGACATAGAAGGTACACTGAATCTTTTTAAAAGGATATTTTTATATGAACAAACCAATTTTATTCAAGGGTTAATTATTATGAGTTATGAGATAAATATTGCCAGATGCTTGCTGTGTTTACGGGATAAATATTCAAAAATGATACACTTAATATTCTCTGAATTTTCGTTGGGGTGAATGTTTTGTTTGAACGCAAAAAAAAAATGTATTTTATAAATATTGGTTATATAATAAGTCAAATGTAGAGATGAATGAGACCAAATAAAGTTATAATTGTTTCGAATGAAGAGAAAAAAAAAAAATCGCAGTAATTTTGCATTTTCATTTCTAATTAAAAGACACATGGTTGATATTTCTCTGATATTTTATAAATAAAAATTTTATAATTATGATTATAGGATGAATATCCTCTTATTATCTTAGAAACTCATCTCGTGGTTTTTATACCTTCCTTTTTACAAAAGAAATTAAGCATCCAGCTGTTAATTAACATTATAATCTCTTAATCCTATTTTATAACTGGTACTTTTCGAAGAGCTAATATTTGAAAGCATCAAAAAAAAAAAAAAAAGAAAGAAAGAAATCTAGTTTTCAAAGAGCAATTAAAATTGAATTTTCGCAGATTAATGTGAAATTTCGCACATTTTAATCAAAGGAAATTAAATTTAAAATAATAAACAAACTGGTATCTTCCAAAGTGATTAACTTTAACGAAAAGTTCATTTCAAGTGGCGACATAAATAAAGATAATTAATTTAATTAATGAAAACTTCGCGTCATTTCTTTGCAGGTTGCCGTTGTTGTTTATTCATTTTTAAAGGTAGGGCGATGTAATTGATTTCAACAAGTCATTTTGCCGTTTTCATAAAAAAAAAAATGTCCTGCTTTGTTGAAAGAACATCTGAATAACTTTACACTGAGTAGATCGTTGACTTATGTTTTTGAGGTTGTTGTACACCTGAAAAATATTTTAAAATAAAAGAAATATATTTCCAATTCGAGGGTGAAATAAAAGTTATAAGGATATGCAAGACAGGAGAAATAAATTTATAATGAAACAATTTATTATTTTGTGCTTGAAACCTTCGTCATAATATACAGTTTTATTTCCACAAAGGATATTTACGAAAATTAACGAGTATTCGTAAATATTCTTTAATTTTCATTCTTATGATTTCACATTTTGCAAGTAAAAATATAACTGTTCTAATTCAGACATAACTTCAAAGTAATGTTAAATTAACAAGTAATTTTATAATGAACCATTTTTTTTTTTTTAAAAAATATTTGTGATACAAAGAAAAAGAAATAAAACGCTGTTACGGAAAGAATTTTTTTAATTAAGTGGAATTACAGAGTTTTTTTGCAAAAGTATTATAAAAATTAAATTTTCGAACTATTTATATTGAATTTATTATTTTTTCCAAAAAATATTCATTCATCTGTTTTTAATATTGTTCTCCTCAATTCTATTGAATCAAAACAATCCTTTCAAGAACGCTCTATGGAGCATTTAACAGTACTTATTATTTTATATTATTATAATTAATATTATTTTATTCGACTTATAGCAACATTCAATAAATATTCCTTCACCAACAATTTCATTTAAAATAATGAAAAAAATTAATATTTCTATCGCTCGCAGAAATAATCTTTTAAAAGGATACATAGTTTTTTTTCACAATTCCATTGATTCGATATTATCTAATAACACATAATTAATTTTCCCACTTCCATTGAATCGAAACAAATCCTGCGATGTTTTTCTTTAAATACTACAGCAGAACATTAGATTATTTTTTACAAAAATTCTTTTAAGAACTAACGCTTTTTTTTAGTTTTTATAACGCTTTATACACGAATTTAACATTCCTTTTTACTTACAATGTATTATTTTAAAGAATACATAACTGTTCCTCATAATTCCATTCAATTCGTATAATTAAATAATACATATTTATTCTTCACTAATCTATTCAATAGGAATAATCCTTTTTAATGAAAGTTCTTGAAATAAAGAACCTAATAATGTATTTTACAAAATTATTCTTTTAAATACAAGAAAATATCGCAAAAAATTTAATGACAACTGGTTTAATTGTGGAAAAAAAATTGTCAATCGCTTTGATAATGCATATGTATGCGATGTATCCGAAGTTCAAATCAATTTATCAATTAAAGATACCCAAGTAAAAATTACTGGAAATCATATGTTATCTTACTACGTACATAAATATAATGATAAAATTTTAAGGCAATTAAACGAGCTTGCAAGAAAAGTTTTAATATCCAGAAATACATTTTTTCATTTTACCTTCGAAGAGAATTATGTATGCAAGAAAGATATTATATTAAAGGTATAATTCTTTTAAGGATTCATGTTTGCTTTTGCTAACCTTAAGAAATTTTTAATGATAGTGTAATTTAACTTTATTTCTTTTAAAAATGTCGGTTCTTTGTGTACAATTGCTTTGATGTAGAATGTCTCTTTTGTGTCTACAAATAAGAACTGGAATTTTTTAAAAATAAAAATGCTTTATTTGAAATATAACTTGTGTAATTACAAAATTTTTTTCCTTACAATTTATTTCTTTTTTAGAGTTAAATATTTCCTTCTTTAACCAAAGAACCTTCTAAACTTTTTTACCGGATTTAATTTATGTTCACGTTTCAAGTCTGCTTACTTAAAGTAAAGTATATTCTATTTTTAAAGATGTTAAAACTTCAATTAAAATCATTTAAAAGTATTGTTCAAAGTTGCAAACTCATGTTTCTTGTTCTTGTATCACACCTTGTTGAGTAAAGAAAGTAGGAACTGTGTAGAAAAAAATGTGCAGAAAGACAATGTAGAAAATAAGTTTTTTTAAATAAGTTTTTTTTTTTTTTGCTTCAAGAATGAAATGGCAACATTAGATTTCATTGTTGTTTGTAATTGTTAATATATTTTACAGACAAAAGAAATTTATTTGTATTTGATTTATTTTATGTTATATTAATTATGTAGTATTAAATACAAATAATAATAAAGTTAAATAAGAAGATGAGTAATTTTTAGTTTTTTTTCCACACGTCGTTATTTGGAACATTAATCTATTTTTTATATAAACGTACTTAGGGTAGAATTTATCGTCGCCATTTCCAGTTATTGTTTTCTGGAATCAAAAACTCTATGGCTAAATTATTCTTCATTTAATTCTCAGAAATTTGTATAGTCTTCGTTTTATGCTCGGTGTTTGCATTTACACTTTGATTTTAAAATCGTAGTTTACGATTATACTAAACAAAGAATTTGTCATCTTCGAACCTCCAATTTAAGAGGAAAACAATATAAATATTGAAAACAATAACAATTGGAAAACAAAAATATAAATTTTGTAGAACAATATATACAAAAATATATTGTAGAACAATATTGTTTTTCTATTCATAGAATAATATTTTTTTTTTTTGAATTTAATTCTTTTTTTTTTTTTTTTGCACAGCGAAAAGTCAAGAAAAAGTTTTTTTCTCTCAATAAAAACAATAAAAACAACAAACAAAATTTTTAATGAATATAAATAATTTTATTTACACATTGAATTAACACTTTCAATTAATTTAATATTCAGGTGCCAAGGAATTACGAAAGACAAATGCCGTCAAAACTCATTTATATTTATGATTCACAATACGTATTAAAAATATATTTTTTATTTTGTAATTTTTTTATTAAAGAAAAATTCTTAAACACTTGAGTGAACGAGATTAAGATGATTGCTTCAAAAATTATCTTGCAATAAAATGGAAATCGTTTGAATTATTAGGGTCCTTTTTCTAATATGTTATTTAATTCCTTCTATTAGCTTACACTCTCCCTATATATATCTTGTTCAAATTTTCAATCATTAATAAAATACTTTTTATTCATCCACTCCAGTTCAAATACATTTTTTTTAACTTGAGTGGATGTATAAAAGTGAACTTTAGTGGATGACACTGGATGTTAATACATTTTTTCAAATATTAATTGAGTAATTAAATTTAATTAATTAATTTTAGTTCTTTTGAGATTTAATTTGCATATATCTACCCATAGATGGCGCCAAATAAATTTAAAAACATGAATGAAAATTTTTATAAAGGACTTTCTGCAATAGAGTGAAAAAAAATAGGAATTGACTTAATTTTTTTTTTTTTTTATATTACGAAATCTTGTTTATTTTATATCCACTTTCTATTTTAAAGTAACAAAATAAGTTAAATAATTTGAGCGGGGGGGGAATATTCTCTCGTCAATCTTCATACCACTTTGGTCATATAGAAATATATACAAGAAATGGCTAGTTTTAAGATAATTAAATTATATGGATTAGCTAGATTATATGGTTTTTACTTATAAACAAATTTTATTGAATTCTCTTATTTAAAAATAATATTGAATTTTGCATAATTGCCGTTTATTAATTTTTCCATTTAAAAATTTTTTTATAACTACTTTCTTTTCTGTGGTAAATTGTCATCAACCCGAATTCGGTTAGTCAAAGATCATATATATATATATATATATATATATATATTTAATTTATAATTAAATATGTGTGTGTGTGTGTGTGTGTGTGTGTGTGCGACTGGGCCGATATACAGGTTACCCATAAAATTTAGAATTTAATGCAAGAACAAAATGCACAAAAGCAATCTTAAAAATAAAAAATAATAATAATGAAAAAAAAAAAAAAAAAAACTAAAGAATTCCAAATGATTCTCTTTTCTTCAGAAATCTCTGTTTCACTAGGAAATAAAATCGCTTTTGCATTACTTAAATCATTTAATTGAATAAGTATTAGCACTTGAAAGGAATGTATATAAATATTATGTATATAAAAGTCTCGTGAAAAAAAATTTAAAAAAATTTAATGTGATTAAGGACAGTAAAAGACCTACTCTCCAAAATAATACCCTTAATTGTATGGGTAAAAAGAAACTATTTAACTCCTCTCTTTTTTTCTCCCTGGTGTCACAATGTTTTTAATTTCTTAAGATATATGAATAACAAGAATAAATACCTTTTACTAAATTTTAAGTTATTTTTATTTTTTTTACTTTATTTTAAATTACATGAATAACGGTAATAAATATATATTACTAAATTTTAAGTTTTTTTTTTTTTTTTTTTCGTGTTTACTTGGCTTTTTCCATATACACACAATAAATGCTTCCGTCACACAATAAATGCTTCCGTCACACGTCTGTTGAGCTTACAAGTCATTCTAGAATTAAAATAAAGCTGAAATTAACCCTTTGCACTCGAGGGCTCCGGAGCGGAGCCATTTAAAATTTGTCTTCAAGCTCGAGGGCTCCGCTACGGAGACAATGCAAATAACAATATAAATAATGATGCGTTTCTTTTAATGCGTATATCAAACTTACATGTGAATATGATCTTTTCACTAAAATCGCTTCGAGTTGCTGGTAATACGAATGAAAAAAAACTTCGTGTGCAAAGGGTTAATATTACAACAAACAATTCACATATTTAACTTTTAAAAAAATGTTTCATTAAATTAGATAATGTCCAACACATTCCTTTTTTTTTTAAAAAAAGGAACAGTAACCAGAAAGTCAAACACTCATCTTTTTCAACAAAATTCCAAAATAAAGTTTTCCCACCAAAGGTTTTCTACTTTTTACTACCAAGTTTCGAAAAAAGGTTTGTCCGCTAAAAGTTTCACATTTTCAAAGTCCAACAAAACTATTAATATGATGACGGGTCGTTAAAAATACATTTTTAACAAAACACATATTTTACATATATAAATTTTAAAAACAATCTCTAACAGAATGTGGATAATGTCCAACACCATCCAGAAAGGAAAAAGGGAACAAAAATAGGAAAAAAAAAAAAAAAAAAAAAAACCTTTTAAATAATGCATTTTGGGAGATGAATGCATTTTTGCCAAAGTGAAACGCCATTTCTCCAAGATTTTCTTGAACTAACGAATCTAGCCATTCATCAAAAAATATTAATTAAGGATCACAACAACCTAGAAATATTCCTGGCGTAAAGAAAGGACACGATTTTACTAACCTCACATGTTGTCGCGTAACTCCATAATTCTTTTTTCTAATCTTTTGAGTTCTTTGTTCTCACGGAGTAGAAAGTTCAACGTAGATGTAGGAATGATGAACAATACATTAAAAAAAAAGAATCTGTATTGGTTCTTTTCTTCATTTAGTGAGCACTATGGGTCATTGAAGATGTCGTGCGCGTATAAATAACTGACAAGAAAAAAAATTTGAATGTCAAACAAGCCACTCTCGTGATTTCTGCATTCTTTAGAATGGTGATTTTGCATTTTTACTTGGATTCTATGTTTGGCTACAAACAATGGATTATTTATCGTAAATTATTATTAAAAAATACGCAGAATATGCAATGAGCAACATAAAATTAAGAGTATCTTTATGTGAAATATATATGAAAGTTTCACAATCTTTTTCATTTGGAGATCTATTTTATTCTTAAATTCCATAAGCTAAAATTTGGAATTAAATTCATATTTGATGAGAAATCGACAAAAAGTTTTTCGTAATCAATTATATGATGGCCGAGTGGCTAACTCCACAGGTTTCGGGTTCGAGTACAGGTGATGCCATGGATGTTTGTAGTGATTCGGAATCCATTTTAAGCTGTAGGTCCCGGTCTGTTTAGCCCTCATGTGTACAGGAGGACAGCAAATCGACAAACCAATCGTACCAATACATGACTATTCATATAGGCTACATATCCAAACGTAAATATGCATGTTTTTTCATAAACACATATATGTTTATTTTCTTTCAAATAGATACAGCTCTAATTTTTAAAGTGGGGAATTTAAAATACAAATAATGAAATTTGAAGAAATGCAAAAGGTAAATTTTTAAATTGCAAACTTGTATCGATTGATCAGCTACTTTATATTTGAAATACGTTTTTTTTTTTATTTAAATATACTTGTATATTCTTTTAAGAAGATACAGATATCATTTCCTTTATCTCCTAGACCTTTGAAACATAGAAATATTACAATATAAATCTGTAATATTTATAAAGCAAAAAGAATATAGGTAGCATGATTTAGAAATATAACAGATGGGGCAGAAAGGTTCATGGGCTGACACATAGATGGCGCTACTAGTATTAATTCCATATAATTTTTAGTTAGCCCTAACCTTCAAAAGTCGCGTGTATAAATTTGACAGCTGTTGCACTATGAGTATGTGAGTTATAGCATTCTTAGTGAAGCAACTTTTGCTAGTTTGAAAAAATGGATAAAAAAAGGAATTTCGTGTGTTAATAAAGCATTGCTTTTTGGTGAAAAAATATACTAATGAAGCCAAGGCTTGGCTTGATAAACATTATTCGGACTTTGCACCAGGAAAATCAACCGTAGGGAAATGGTTTGCTAAATTTAAACGAGGCGAAATGAGCACCGAGGACGATGCACGCAGTGGACACCCCAAAGAGGCTGTTACCGACGAAAACATCAAAAAAAGTCCACAAAATAATTTCTGATAACCGTAAAGTGAAGTTGATTGAGATAGCTGAGACCTAAAGATATCAAAGGAACGTGTTGGACATATCGTGAATGAATATTTAGATATGCAAAAGCTCTGTTCAAAGTGGGTGCCGCGCGAGCTCCCAATCGACCAAAAACAACGAATTGATGATTCTAAGCAGTGTTTGGAGCTGTTAAATCGTAATAAACCCGAATTTTTGCTTCGATTTATGACAATGGATGAAACATGGCTCCATTATTTCACACCGGAATCAATCGACAGTCAGCCGAGTGGACTGCACGTGATGAACCGACTCCAAAGCGTGGAAAGACACAAAAGTCGGCTAGCAAGGTTATGGCATCAATATTTTGGGATACGCATGGTATAATATTCATTGACTATCTTAAAAAGGGAAAAACCATAAACAGCGACTATTACGTAGCGTTATTGGAGCGTTTGAAAGACGAAATCGTGGAACAACGGCCTCATTTGAAGAAGAAGAAAGTGCTGTTTCATCAAGACAATGCACCGTGTTACAAATCAATTAAAACGATGGCAAAATTGCATGAATTGGGCTTCGAATTGCTTCCGCATCTACCGTATTCTCCAGATCTGGCCCCCAGCAACTTTTTCCTGTTCTCAGACCTCAAATAGATGCTCGCTAGACAGAAATTTCGCGCCGATGAAGAGGTAATCGCCGAAACTGAAGCCTATTTTGAGGCGAAAGACAAATCGTACTATAAAAATGGAATCGGAAAATTGTATGGCCGCTATACTCGTTGTATCGCCCTCGAAGGCCTGAATAATAAAATCAAATTCTATCAAAAAAAAAAAAAAAACGAATTTCTCTATGCTAGTCCACCTGGTATATATATATATATATATATATATATGTATACACACACATATGATGTTCTACCATACGGCGGCAAGAAAAATAAATTTGTTCTATATTATGATTTGCAATAAATTATGAAAAATTGTTAATGAGAAATCTAAATATATATTCTTAAATTTTAATTTTTCCGGAGTGTTATGAATTACCCAGTTACGATTATGAATTGTTATGAATGTGTTACGAATTATCCATTTTGTTGCGATGCTTACAAAAGTACCCAGTATGGGGTTTTTTTTCACAGAACTGATTATATCCATTTTTAATACATTTTACGACAACAGCATGAATATAGTAAAATATTTCAGACTAGACTATTTTCATCCACCGCTCGCGATTTCTGTTTTTTCCTGTTTTTGAAGCATATCTGAGCACATAGACTCAAAGCAGATGTTGCGAAATCTGCGATGCTATTTCCTGTTTGGGTATGCCCCAACAGTTCAAAATCCATTTGTACTGGTACAATTCAAAATTCAATCATGCTTTTTTTTACCTTTTTTGAAACAAGTTTCTTCCCAAAAAATCTGTTCTATATACTGTGTTAAAACAAAATATGTTATAGAATGTAATTAAGAAATATTCTTTTTAAAACATTTCGTTAATTACTTTGAATTTAAAATTTTGTCTTATTGGTTTTAAATGAATCGTTTTATATTTATCGAATTTACCAACATTGGCGAACGTAGCTGATTATGTTTTTCTAAGTCTAAAGCACTCATTACCAGAGATTAGTGTTCTCACTTTAACTCTGAAAAAGTTTTAAAAACTTCAAGTCAAAAGTTCAGAAAATGTTGTGAACGTCCATACTTAGTGAGAGTGGCATGATAGAGAAACGAATTAGAAAAGTAAATTTAATTTAAGTCTTCATTTCTATTTTTTTTCATTTCTGGCCATCGAATTAGCCCACCTAATAGAAAATTATGTATGGATAATTCATTAATTTCATATTTTCTTGATATTGCTTAATTAAGTTATTGGAAATTTAAAACATTTTTAAACCAAAGCTCAGATAAATTTATAAAGTATCTTGTTTTATAACATAAATTCATCTTTTATTATGTTTAAATAGAAATCATTTGTATGAGTTTATACCGTTGAACATTTATTTCGGCAGAAGAAAATTCATAAATATATTTTCGTCATATGAGTCAACAAACATTATTAAAAAAAGAACTTCATATTTTACGTATTCATTCATAGTTTGTAAAGAACTGCCAACCGTATTTTCTTTTTAATTGTGCAACAATATTATAATAATTATGTGAATAACACAATAAATAAGTGATATATTTATTTAATACATAAACAAATGAATGTATGCAAACAATTAATATTGTTTGAATGATAGTTATAATTCTCTTCTTCTATCTCTTTAAATATAAAAAAAGTTTTTTTTTTCTATTTCGATATGTGTCCTTCTTTTCGTTCTGAAATTCTTCTTACTGGGAAGCTATGTCATTTAGAAGTCTAGTTTGTTTCTCTTAATTTAATTCAGTTCATTTTAAATTGTCACATCCAAAACATAAACAGAGTATTGTTTCATTAAAAAAATAGTGACTAAGGGCTTGCCTATGTTTATAAAAGTTAGTTTAACTATCGATTAACTGAATTTGGTAGTGCTTCTTGTAGTATTTTATAAATTGCTTCTTCATAAAGTTCAAGATTCATTAAATTGTGTTATATTATCGCCGCTATTGAAATTTTCTAGTTCTTATAGGGATTCTGCACTTTAAGGTTCCTATTTCGCCATTCTCTCCACACCAATGAAATCGCCAAAACCTTGAGTTCTAAAACCTAGTTCATCGCCGTCATTTATTTATTGAACATGTTAAATCTTATGTACCACTTATATATTTCACTAACAGCCCAACTAACGGGTGATGAACGACTAACCTTAATGTGCAGGAAGTCTTCGCGTTTTTGTGTTGTATGGGAGAAAACACAGAAAGCTTTTACCAAATAGTCTGATTATCGTTAAGAACCCATAATTCACGCTGTCACTATCGTTAACAAATATCATCGTTTTGTACAACTATGACTGAAATGGAAGCCATGAGAATGGATTCTCAATAAAACGTAAATGATTCAAAATTTAACAGAAATCTGATGAAAACATTTATAATGATTTCATTTTTTTAGATTTTAACAAATACTGGGCACTTTAACATTTGTCCACGAAAAGGCAGATTTGTAACAAATTCATTGTTAATAAAGGTAAGCCACGGAATGGATTCTGTAATGTGATTGGTTCGGACAAAACTTTTATTGGTAACTATTCTGCATTTGCATATGGATTGAAAAAATCAGTGAAAATTTCAACGAGACTGAAGAAATTTGAATATGAGACACTCAAGCATTCTGTCACAGTCGCCAATTTGCCTGATCAGAATGTTTAAAGCAATAATAGAAACTTCACACTTTATTCTCATACAATCGAATTATTTCGCCAGTAAATAATCACCCCCATCTCCGACTAAATGTTGAAAGCGTATTCACAAATGCACCCAGTGAACCAGAAACCTTTTAGCTGCATTGTAGTACCAGAATGCCTGGAGCGTAAGAGAATATCAGTGTACCGTAAGCTGTGATTCGCAGCGTCGGGGAGCTTTTCAAATAGGGTTTTTACGATCGTATTCAATGTCGTTCGAACAAATCCTCGGTACTATCCAACGTGTTTGTAGAGGCAAAGGCTAGAGAACTTATTTCGATGAAATTCAATTTGCTTCAACTGAAATTTGATGAGAAAAAGGAAGATGTCATCTGGTGCACTTTGCACGTTCAGAGTGTGAATTAATTCCTGTTATGCGAGAAAAATAACTTGTTTAAAGAGGAAGGATCTCTACTATTTATTTGAAATTTTATGATTTGGCTCTGGTGAATGGAGGTTCTCAAAAGTTATTCTAGGTGCAAATATTTTATTTTTTTTTTTATTTATGTAGGAGCAAAATAAATTCATTTTTTCTCTACTTCAGCGAGCTAGTGTTCAACTTAATTACCGATGAACCATGAAATGGCTTTTAAGTAGAAAAAGTTAGTTTAACTTAAGGGTAACTGACACAAATATGCATAGATCGAAATAGCTTGTGGATCGAGTGTCTTGTTTGACAGGGGCACATTTCTTTTCAGCTATTCATCATAGTATAGCTTCTCCAGTGAATCATACAGATTCTTCTCTAAGTGACAAAAAGAGTCTAATACATCCTTTATCATCTGAATATTATATCTTCGTTAAACTTTCTGCCCCGTGGGAACAATGAATCATTCATAGATCGAATGAATTCACTATTACTCTTCTAGAGGTCACTAGGAAGAAAAACCGTTGAAATTACCTTTATGACAGTTTCATAAACATTGTAATGCTTTTGTCTAGAAATGCTTTTGGGAGCACCCTTTTTTGCCCACTGGTTAGTGTACAAGGATAACAAGCAAAACGACTCAGATTCAAATTAATCTGTGACATCTAATGCTGGGCTGCTTTAAGAAACTAGGAGACTCGATGGAAATTTTGAGAATATTTGTAAAGCACCTCGGATGAGTAGAACAACTTTGCAGGAATATTTTTTTACCGTAGAAATGATGGGTACATAGAAAATGCAAGTGATGAACACTTATCGTAAAACCCCACCCGAAAGAATTCCCGTCATGCAGGTTTTCCATTTATACTAGATGCTTGTTCACGTTTTGATAATCGCTGTTATCTCCTCGTTTATGAAAGCTGTTACTGTAACGGTCACCACCAGTGATTTGCTGTGCACGTGTTATAAATGGGACGCAAATCGGGCCTCAATTGACATTATTTTAGAAATTTATGAACGTAAATTAAATAAATAGATGTTAAATTATTCTACATTGAGAATAAAAATGTAGAAATTTCAAAATGTTAATTCAGTATCAAACCACGTTTCATTGTTGGTTTTATATGACATTTATGATTTATTCATTCCTTTTTTATGGCTCCCCCGCAAGTGCATTCGAATCTACTGTCACCAACCTTAATATTTCCACTGTCCCATAGGGAGAACCAGCGAGTATTGGACTGCAGCTCTCTGTCCAATAGCGGAACTAGAGGTTATTAGATTATGCTCTTATTGAGAACTAGTGGTTCAAATGGTCTGTAAGTTCAAATGGCTGTTAGATAGTACTGCACACAACCGGTTTCCCAACCCAAAAACTTTGAGCTTGTTATAAATGAGACACAATTCGGTCTTCAATTGACATTATTTTAGAGATGCCCCATAAGGGATGAAGTTGCTCTTATTGGCAATCAGCGGGTTAAATTGACTGCAGTGGATTGCTGAATTTGAACTTTGAGATTTGATTGATAGGATCTAGATTCGATATCCAAAAACGAAGCCGAATAGAAAGTCATGTTGTCTTTGAATGAGTACGATAAGTATGACAATAGCGGTAAAGAGCAAGTCACAGTGATGACATATGTTAAAAAAACTTTACGTATGACTATACATATGGTTTGACGGTCAGTAAATCCAGAAATACAACTATCGAACAAAATACAGAGATACGAGTCCTCCGCACCAGTATGAAATCTTTTTTTTCTATGGTCTTGGTGGAAGTCATAATTAAAATTTAATTCTTAAAATTTAAAAGTTACTGATATTTAAGTATACTTGAAGAAGGTTATGCACCTGATAAAATGTGTTAGTGCACCATCATCTTGAACCCAAGTGTTTTGCCTCATGTACTTAAAAAGAATGTAAGAGGTTATGCACAACGATGCAAAAATTGCTGGTCATGAATGAATTCAGATATATTCCGCACAGTTGCCAGTGTATTTTCGTAATTTTTACAGATTAATCATGATTTGCGATGCAATGGCAATTTTGATTCCTATTTTTACCTATTATTTTCATATATCATTAACACTTGGTATAAAAGAACAATTTTCTAGAAAATTACTCAGAGATGCGTTTTACTACATTGGCCTTTACTCCTCTAGTCTTGACTCTTGCATAGTATATATTTTAATCCAGTCGTTGATGGTCAGAGGAATTATATTAACGGACGTTAAAAAGATTGCGGATTCCTGATCTAATAGACCGACGTTTACGTGATATCTTAATTATATTATAGAACGAAGAGTAATGAAACAAGCCATCTGCAAGAGCGAAGTCGTTCCTTCTTTGATCCAGTTGAAAGTCATAATTTAATTTTTGTACACATTCATTAAAGCACAGAAGGTATTTGATGTGGTCCATTAGTTCGTTCTCCAATGGCTAGTGATGCGTGAAGCAATTAAGGGTGACGGCCTTTTCATCCCCAAAAGTGTCCTTTGAATACAAAAATGAGATTCTGCGAATCAATTTGGTTTCGCTGATAAGATATTTCTGATGATTAGAGGGATGCCTGCCTCGGTTGATGACTGTTTCTTTCAACTTCACTGGATTTAAATGATACCACTGAAAGTTTTGGATTATTAAAAATGAATCAGCCAGTTTTATATCGGGATGGGGAAATATTCGTTTCACGTACACATAGCATTTGATCTCTTTTTCACCGTTAGTTTCAGCTGTCAGTTTGTGATAACAAATTGGGATGCAAGACGTTCAAAGTAATAAAAATTGTAAAAAATGGATGTCCCGATTCGCATAAAAATATGTTTAAGTGATGTTTTTATGGATGCTGAATAGGCTTGTAAAAAACTGGAGAATAACACATTGTTTCTGATATCAAAGTGATCGGGGCTGACAATTCCATCGAAAATTCCTGTAGTCATGCCTGTTATGAACACGATAAATATGTTGACCTGAATCATCAAGGAGTACACGGATGGGTGAAACCTCTAGATGAATATTAGGGAGGTACATTAAAAATTAAAGATGTGCATATAGAACACTTACAACACTTTGATATGCATACAGAGAAACTTTATTTCTCCACCATATTTACCAGAGTGAAATTTATTTGTTGAACATCGGCGGACTTCTTGTTCCCTTTATGTTAAGATTAAACAGTCTTTCCACGTTTTTTTGACATGAGTATTTGGCTTCGGTGGATAATTTTAATATGCTTCACAATTTGCTTCACATTTGCGTGTCGTATAGAATAAAAAGCGTCATGTTTCACAAGTATTTATCAACAAAGGCTTTCTTTTTCTCGACGCAGCAAGCTATGGAAAATGTTGACGTAGGGAAGTGGTGGATAATGAACAAACTAATTCTTCTTCAAAATACAAAATAACAGAATTTAAATGTTGATGTGTTTGTTTTAATTTCGTTTGAAGTAATGCACAACTGAGATTTATTTTTCTAGTAGATTTGAATATGCTATTTTTGAACGCCGGCTACTTTGAGGACTTCCACACTATTTTATCTGATTTGTGTTTTTCACTTGTACAAAAGGTAAACCTTAAATACTTACTCATTTGATCAACAAGAACCTTCTTCAAAGGAACTATAGTAAAAGCCATTTATAAAAATGTTTTTCTACATACGCAGCCTTTTAATACAACATTTTATCCCATCCAAAATCATGAATTTTTGAAAGGTCAACAGCTTAAAATTGCAGATCACACAAACTCGATTTTCTTAAGGCAAGATCTACAGATTCAATGCCGCTTTTTTTTCTACACAATTTTTTACTCAATGTTTTCGGGGTCCGAGCTTGTTATACAGTATCAATACAAATTTAAATAAACACTGTAAAAGGAATCAACACAAGCAAGCACCCTAATTTGGAAAAACCAAGTGTATCACCAGGGTAAATTAATAAAGAAACTATCTCAAAGTTTTATCTATAGCTGCAGAACCATAGATGAGATTTTTTGTACTAAAGAAATCCTAAGCTCTTTTCATATATTGAGGGACAGTCATTATTTGAGTTGCTCTTGGAAAAGCCTTTCAGGTTTGAAACCTGTTGCGAGAAGCAAAGTTGAATGGAAGTGAGAGGGAATTTTAATCTTCCTAGAAAGAAGAAATTTGGTGGCAGAAAATTTTTCTTCATTTTCTTTCTTTTGATCCGTTTTTTTATTAATATTTGTAATGGTGTTGACGAAAAGTGCGTATATGAGTTTACCGAAGGGACTATACTTTCTGTGAAGTTTGGGAATATATTCGGTTCGCCAGAAAGTAATTTCTGTTTTTTCGCAATTTAATCACATGGTAAAATCGGGAACGTATTTTCTTGCCAACCCAATAAATTACTGAAGAAAAATGAGTTTAATAACGAATAAGTCAATAAAATATTCTTCTAAGTATGGTTAGACGAATTAAATAAAACAATGTGTAATAAATTAATAATTCATTCTCCTTTAAAAATGAAAAATTCATCCTTTTGAAATTATTTATTTTGGAATAAGCTACGGTTCTTAAAATTATGGATATCTAGAGAGATATTGTTTGAAGAGTCATTTAAAAATTTTAAAATAAGTTTTTTTTCATTAATAATTCATGTCATGATAGTGTTAGAAATGATTTTAAGAAGACTAAAAAGTATCTCGCCTGGTTTATTCATATATCATAAATGATATAGTGATAAACTATTGGAGTTTTGCAATTTCGTAAATTATTAGGTAAGGTAATTTGATGGAGTTGTTACTGATTTTAAAGAAGTTAAAAACATTTTTTTTTACTGACCACATTAAGAGTTGCTTTTATAAATTTGTATGCGGAAAAACTATTGAGTTCCTTGTCTAACAAATTGAAGTGATATATATACATTACATTGAAAAAAACTGTAAACTAGATTGAAAGTTCAATGTAAAAATTATTTATTATTAAATGTAAACAATTTAAGATTTTTTTTTTTGCGAATTCGATTGGAATTTGAAACCTATACTCACTTTTGCAAATAGTTGGATTTTGTATATAAGCGTCAAGGAAACAAATGTCAGTCTTTTTCCAAAATTTATGTCAAGATAATGTCCAATCTTTATATAGAAATCTCAATGTCTTTTTCCGTTTAGAAAAAACATGTAATGTTATTCATAATAACGCTGTAGCAAAATTTTTCTTCGATATCCACGTTCGTGTCAACATACATAAAATAATGACAGTAAAAATAACCGTTTATTATTTCACTGTTACCGAAATCCGACTCGTTTCGATTATTTTCTGTATGGGTTTACAACAAGTAAAACATGTTATATTAAAAAATAAAGAGGTTCTTTTAAACACAAACAAAACAGTCAACAAAAGGTGCACTGATCAGATGCTGATATATTGTCGTAATTACACACGCCAAGTCCAATCCACAAAAAGTAATATCTTAACTCACTTTCTGTGCCATGGAACTTCTTCATGGACACCCCTGGAGAAATTCCAAAGAATTTCCGTTTTTTGCTCATACTAAACTATTAGTTGTACTAATGAAAGTGTATAATAGCTTACTAGTATCTACTAGTTTCTATTATATACGAGTATGATTCATCTCTATCATCGTCATTCATATTGTGAAAGGTATCACATATATTACAAGGTTTTTTTTATTGTTTGTTTTGTGCACTTGTACATCTGATATACTTTTGCAGAACAATAACACATCACTATAAATCACATACAATAATCAATCCCAACAATAAATATGTGGCATGTCACAAAAATTCCAAATATGCGCCAAACGTTTCTATCCCAAAGAGCACTGGGGAAGATCATGAAAACGAAATTAACAAAAATTATGAAATCACGAATCATGGAAGTAACAAAAATTTGCATTATTGCAGTTGTACGCGATTAATAATATATGTTAATAGACGTACATATAATGCACAAAGAGATTTGAAAATATGGATAGTTCGACAGTTTTACAATGTAAAAAATGAAAAAAAAAACACGCCAAACATTATTACTACATTTTATTATGTTCTAAATAACTGGATAACTGATTGCACACAAACAATTAAGAAAGAGTGCTAATTAAGTTAATATGAGCAATTACTGACATATTTCAAAGGATATGTTTTCTTAAAAATGGTATACATATTACTGTAATAGTATGTTTAAAGTGTTCCAGACCAACCTTTGAATTTTTTTAGTCTATTTAATATCTGCCGATCATAGACTGAAGACAAAACACGACGAATGCATCTTCTAGTCAGACAAGAAAAATAAAAGTTCTTTTGGGATATCAACAAGAAATGCAGTGAAGATTGCTCAAATGCGCAAAGCTGTCCATCAAAGGCGAAAATGCTGTCATAAGATAGCATTTGACCCTCTGCTGTCACGCAATTCCACATTTTTTTCCATCACCTACCTCTTTTTTTTTCTGTCTTCTATATCTAAGTTCGCATCTGCTTTCTATTCCTGAAAATACTTTGTAAAAAGAATTTCTTTTTTTATCGGATAAACAAGAATTTTTGAGCTCTTGCGAAAAGAATTGCGCACCAAAAAAGTACGGAGAAGAGCCATAAAAAGAAGTTCGTGCTACTGATTTCGAATGCTTCTTTTTGCTATGATGGATTCATGTTTGGACGGTAGTTGACTTGTGATACTTTCTGGTTGGAATGTAGGTTGCTGAATTTAGTATCTAGAGATGATAAAAAAAATGTGTAGAAAAAGAAGTGGCTCTGAATCTGTAATGCTTGCAGTAAGGAAATATAGTTTATGTGACGTGCAATTTTATGCAGTTGACATTTCAGAAATTCTCGATTTTGGCTGGGATGAAATGTTATATTAAAAGGTTGCTTGCGAAGAAAAACATATGTAACACCGGCTTTTACTATAATTCAATTGTAGAATGCTCATGTTGATCACATATAGAAGTGTTTAAGTTTATTCTTTTGTATAATTAAAAAACACAAATCAGATTGAATAACTTAAGTGAAGGAGTATGGGCAAAGAAGGCTCAGTTTCTAATTGATTCACAACGTGTAATGAAATCACTGCTGCGGTTTTTTTTACTTGATAGATAGTTTAATAGTGGGGGGGCAACGGGCAACGGCGTACCTGTTATGGAGTTCCTAGGTGGTTTTAAGAACCGCTATACCTCCACATCTTAAATTAGTTAGAAAATAAGCATTTAATGAAGTTGCTTCAATTACAGCATATTAATAAAAAAAGGAGAAAACAATGTAAAAGTTAGGAAAAACATCTCTTGCTTGAGAACAATTAAAGCAAGAGATCAAAAAAAACTAAAGCTAAGGTACAATTAGGAGTCCGTTGACGATGCCCAAAAAAAAAAAGATTTAAGATACAAGTTAAAAATAAAAATTAAGAGCTAAGAAAAATAAAAAATACAGAAGTTACGAAAAGAAGTGTGTAAGCATCTAGTATACAGATGTAGGCTGAGTAATGAGAGTCAGAGAATGAACTGGATGATGGTGAAGTGTGTTCATTTTGGGACTCAACGAAAGCTTACTTTTCTATGCGAGGAAATGGACATTGTAAATCTGAATGTTGAAACTCACTCCATAGTTTTTGTATCAGAAGAGTTAAAATGTTCCATCCTCTTGGATACCATCTTTGACAGCATCTTTTCAATTTTGCAGTTTACCATTTTTTTTAAATCTTTATTCATAAATATAAAGAAGCATTTTTGGCGATATGATATGATGTAGAAACAACTGCCTAATTAATTGTTTGTGGGTTTTTCCCCTCGGCTGATATTTTATTATTATTTTTTTTTTTTAAAAAAATTTTTGTAGTTTGTTTTCTTTGGTAATGCGCTTAGCAAAGTTTTAAATCAGCTTTTCGCATTTGATGCAATAATTTCTTTCAGAAACAAGGAGATTCATTGGCGACTTAGACAACGTAAGTAATGCCATCCCTGCCCTGGCTGCCTGGTGATAGCTTTTTAAGATACTCGATAAGCAAAAAATGGCGGTGGTCCTCCCCTTGACCCATAGGAAGGCCTTTCATGGCATTCATAGAACGCGACATTTATCGATTTAACCACAACGTTTTCAACGATATATGAAATACCAGTTTCCATTTTTTTTTTTAATTTAGCGGTGGCAGTATTTTCTGTATATTTTATAATTTATTTTAATGCTCTTTACAATCTAAATTTTGTAAATATATGTCATTTTCTTGAAATATACCATGGTAATAATTTCGATATCAACAAAGATGTTTTAAAGTTGTTTGTTCGTTAGATTTTTTTCAATTTTTAATGTCAAAAAGCATTATTTCTTTACATTTACCAAAAATATTACACACAAGAAAGTTAGTTCTGTTTATTTGAGATCTCTTGAGCTTAATCACTTTAATCACTACTTTTATTTCATTAAGAAAATTGGACGTCAGCAAACGAGTTCCGTAGATTAATAAATCAAATGTTCACCGTATAATTAAATGAGCCCAATAAGCATTCTGTAATTAGAATAACGTGTTACAGTGACTGTTAATTGCGTTTCTCCTTTATTTGTAACGGTGGGACTCTGAGTATTGCGGAAGGTACCTAGATAAGTTTATTTTTAATAGTATAAATTTCAGAAAGCGAAACACATTTAAGATGCATTTACAAAAAGTAACCTAGTTAATATAAGTAATGGAAAGTTTAAAGAGTGTTGCAGAGAAAAGAGAGTGTTAAGAGTGCTCAAAAATGCAGAGATACTCGAAATGAAACTATTTAAGAAAATTAGAATCAAAGAATTTCCTAGCAAAAATGTGAAAAGAACTAGATAACGTAATATATAATTTTAATTTTACATGTTGTGATACAATAATTATTAATTAATACAAAAAAAACTGCAGATTATTTTTTGTATAGACGATACAGATTTATTGTAAAAGGTTTTCTTATAGAATTTACTAACTTCTTTGAAAATATGAATTATTTATTTTTAAATAAGAGAAAGATAAGATAAATTTAAGATAAAATAAGAGATACGAGAAAGATTATATAAGAAATTTTAGATAAAGTAAGATAAGATAAATGTGTTATATATATAAATATATATGTTCAACAGTTAGGAAGTGGGATATTATATTTTTACTATAAGAATCCATACTAAAATGGTTATGCATTTTTTTTACAGAAATAACCGCATTTAATCAAACGGCAGTCTTTTTAAGGGGGTTTAAATCATTTAAAAACCACAAAAAAGCTGAAATTTTAACATAGAACCACTTTAATTCTTTTGAAATTTGATTTTAAGAAATTGCCAATATTTGGGAAAAAATACGGAATTGATTGAAATTTGTTTTTACTTTGTGAAATAATTATTTAATGGTAAAAAATGCAAAAAAATATTTACATACATTTTATGTATATTTTTGTTGTTATACATTCAACTGTCTTGTTTTTATATACAATAAATTTATTTATTTACATGTTTTTATATTTTACTATAGAATAGCCAAAACTAAACTTATGAACTACTTTCTTTGAAACTTATGAACTGTTTCCCATTTCTCATTCAGAAGCAATAAGATACATTATACATATAAACTGTAAAATGTTACTTACTTCTTTTCTTTATCTGAAAGAATTTAAATAAAGGAGAATTTGCAAAATGAAGTGATTGAGTCCTTCAGTCAGAAACAAGCTTCATTCAAGAAGGAAATGGTTTTTTTTTTCAGATTAATTCAGATTCAGATTTTCTCTTGTTTCTTGGAAACATCATGCATCCAGACGAGACAAAACTTTAAAAGAAACAAAATTTGTATATTTTCGCTTATTTATTTACAATCACATTACTTCGATCCTTTTTTTTTTTCGTTACTTTTTTCTATTTTTGGATTAAACATGTTACTTTAATATGTGTAAAGAAAATATTGTACTTCAAAATAATTTGTAACAGCGTGGGAAATCAGACAGATTGGGAAGAAGACAGAAATATTTCTACAAAAAAGAATTTATAAACATGAATATGAGTTGATATGTTACTTTAATATGTGTAAAGAAAATATTGTACTTCTATAAATTTAAATGATAACTTTAAGAAAGGTAATTTTTAAGTTTGCACTAAATATATCCTACTATATAATGTAACGATTCTCTCCTTTATTAAATACTTTGTTAATACAGAACATATATATATATATACATTAGTTTTATTTTGAAAGGAACAAATCCATTATGGAGAATAAAAGATAGCTTATGGAGAACCTAATGGTTGCTTTCCTAAGCCTCTTTGTAATTTCCAAACTACACATCCATTTCAATAGGTTTTGACGAAATCTCTTTTACTTTCACAGAATGGTACAAAATAGAAAGTAGAAATCCGGGTTTCCAAAGACGAAAATGCAGCGGAATCCTGCAACAACTGAAATGGTCTTTTGTGTGTAAGCACAGCACTCACAGCACAGAATGGAAAGGGAATTAATAGAAGGGGCATAGAACAGAAAGATAAAATGTATTTCTATCTTTCACCGAGCCATATTCTATTGACCCGGTGGTGAAATGGGTTATCTGTGTCGGTATACACGGAAAAATAAATAGTGCGGATTACGTGAGATTTATCTTATTGTACTTGACAATGTACACCAGTTAAGTGCTGGTTACTTCCTGCCAGCACACGCTTCCCGCTTTGTGCAATAGTAAGAATAGATAAGAAAGAAAGCGGAACTGGTTACTGAGATCCAACAAGATTAGATCCCAGGGGTGTTACTCATCAAACGAATTATGGTGAACATAGAATTTTGAACATTTCATCGAGAGTGGATTTTAGCGGGGAAACAATTGGCTAAGCTAGAGTTGAATCCCTGATTCATGCAATGATAAAGACTTGTTGGAGTTTATATTACCGTAATTCCCTGCTTATAATCCGTTGTGCTGTTAAAGCACCAGGCGTAATTGACCTCAAGAAATAAAAAACTTGCATAATAAGTAGTGACCTAAAATAGGTGAATTTTATAAACCTATCATAAAATATTTGAAAGTTATTTAATTATATCATATTAATATGGTATGACTATATTACCATTATATAATTAAACACCTATGACTCTAATGAATTTATTAATAAATTGAAGCCTATAATTGTAATTATTGTTGAGTATTGCAAATGGTCATTGTAATATGCAACTGCTCTACTGTTTTCTTAAATGAAACAATAACAATTCTTAAATAACAATGTTTTTCTTTCAGTGGCAATAGTATAACTTCCAACGGCTATCATAAATTTCAAGGCCTGCATTACTTTCACAAAGTTCCCACGAATTTTTTTTTTTTACAATGCGTTGAGATGTTCTGTATGAAATTCTTGCTTCACCAAATACATCTTTCAGAGACATTCAAATCTTCTAAGCGTATAGTGCATTAACTTTTATGAAGAATAGTAAAGCTTCAATTCATTTACTTATGCAACACTATGGTATGTTCAGTTTAAACTTTTTACAAACACATCAACTTTAGACATACCACTTTGGCTCATGTTCATTACTATGAAAGTTTTTCAAAATTTTCCTGTTCAATTTCGAACCCCGCCTTGTTTGGCAGACATCAGTATTACAGTAACGGACAAACGTCGAAATGGAAGACAAAAAATGGAAGCAGATATTGCAATTTTTTAAAAAACAAAATACACCACTAGTAGTGCTATATGTGCAAAAATATACCACTACGGTCATTTATGTAAATGAATTCCACTTTGAGCATTGATTTTGATTCCATGTGTAGCACCATGATTTTAATTCCATGTGTGTGTGTTGAATTAAATTGTACGAACCTGTAATTATAAGCATGTCTTTTTAATTATTAAAATGTTATTAAAAACTGCTATAAACTTAAGGTAGTAGAAGCCAGCAATAAGATGGGCTAAGTTGAAAAATAAAGGTCGATATTTTCCTAAAATTTGTAATCTTCATGTTTGCAAGATGGAAATTTTGATGTTACAATTAGTCATTAATTTGGTCTTCTGTAAAACGTTTTCAACTCTTATGCTCTCAAAGCTTGGAATAAAGGTAGACCTTTACTCCAAGCTTTTTGTACATTAGCTCACACTGATGTACATCGTCTGAATTTTTATCATTTTTCAAAATGTTTGGCTATAATTCATCATCTGCAGATGTTATGTTTTTCTCCTCTTATTAAGATGATTTATTTTTAATCCGTTGACCTATTTGACAAAAAAAAAAAAAAAAACACTTGTCAAGTGTTAGATTTAATTAACAGGAGTGCATTGAAAACTCATAAATTCTTATTAATATTCATTTAATAAATTGTAATAACAATATTATCAGTAAATGGAAAGCATATACGAGAACTGAAATACTTAATCATGGCTTTAATAGTGCGAAAGTCTTTTAAAGGGAGCCTTTACAACATTCAAGTTCAACCTCTAATTAAGATTTTCCTCAACTCTGCCCTAACCACTTACCATTCAATCTTTCAGTCTGCGACTATCTTAACCCCTCGTGTTATTTAATGAGGGGCAGGGACTTAATTGTTGTGTTAAAATCTGCTTCGGATTATAGACTTCACAAAGCAGACGACGAAACAATCCAGATGTTTAGGTGACAAGAAATGTCATTTGCAATTTTCCGGTAGTGGAGCTGTCAGATGCCTTCTTGAGAAGAAACCTTATCTATACACATTGTTAAGATTGTGGAGAAACAGGCATAGTGAATTCATTTGTTTCAGAAAAAACGAAGGAAATGAAGGCTTAAAAGGTAAATCTCATAAAAAGCAATTTTTTTTATTATTGTGCATTTAAATATGTCGAGTTTTCGTTTTAATGTTTTGGTTTTTTAACTCCGGTAACTTTGACCCACTGTCATATTCCATGTGCTTGATAGTTATTCTACAAATTCATGTTGCATCAAGTTGTTAAATTGAAAACTTGGCAATTGTTATATTCTCTTAACGTTGTATTAAAAAACATTTAAACTGCTGGACCGTGAAGGAATTCGATGAATCCATAAGTTGGAAAGTCCTTCCATTCGGTTGTAGACAGAAATAAGGAAGATACGAAATTTCTATTCGATAGCCCTGCGGGTGTGTCAACATAATAAAGATAGAACAATATGGGGATTTTTGCAGTAAGGTCCCCGTTATTCATCATAGATAAGACTGGAAATACTATGCACCCGTCATTATAGTAACGATTGATGCAGTTTAAATGAACAACATTTGAAAACAATAATGATATTGATATCTCACTCTCCTCCTCAAACCCATCAGCAGGTTTTTCTAGTTTAAGTAAGATTTCAGACACATACAGGGAAGCCTTTTTGTTCGGTTTCAGCTATAGTGATTCAACTGTTAGGAGTGTATTGCATTTTTGTGCATAGGATTGTGTGTAGCGTTGATTCACAAACGAAATCGAACAGATAACTTCCGTGTCTGGACAGAAGATGGCCACAATAAATCTGTGGTCCGGACAATCAGGAACCGTGGAACACTACCTCCGCAACTCTCTGCAAACATATTAGACCTACTGTTTAAAGTGGATTCCGAACCACTACAAATATCCATGGCACGCCAGGATTCAAACCTGAATTACCGAGCGCCAGAGCGCTAGACACTCGGCTATCAGGCCCTATCTCAACGAATGTTAAAAAAAAGGAAATTTTTCTTGCTTTAAATTTTTTCCTTGTGGATGGGACTAAGCTTTATTCTGATTTAATGAAAAACCAAATCTTTTTTTTTTTAATTGGGTTAAGTTGATCAGGGTTTTTCTAAAAGGTTTTGAAGGAATACTAACATTTGAATCCGCTGGTGACATTGCTGTAGTCACTGATTTTAAAGACGAGGAGACTAGGTGGCGAATATGACAATGAGTATCTCAATGATATTACGATATTTTAACGGTTTATTATTTACGAGACGTGAATAAGGGCAGTTAGTCCTAAACGTTCTATTTGAAGGCACTGCCCGTCCTTCAAAACCAGTTCCTGGACAATTCGTGTAATACATAAGGTCCACTGTTGCTCCACCTTTACATTTCTAACTGTAAGAGAGCGTTTCTGGTATAAAGGTGAAGAAAAGAAACAGAAGTTTCGAAATATTTATTAGATTAAGAATTTTCTTTTTCAGAAAATGGAAACAATAAATATAAAAAATAGTACATTCTAAATTTCAGAACCAGGCGGCTTTCTTCACTGAGGCGTAAGAGGAAAGTTTTCCGTAATTTGAAGATAATTATCTCCCAACCACTCCTCAAATGCAGATGATTGAGAATTCACAACTGAAAAAATATTTAGGTCCCCACTAAAAATTCTTATTTGATGAGAGTTTAAAATTCTTCCAATAAACTGCCATAAGAATAGAGATATTTTCTCCTTTTTTAAAAAAAAAAATTTCCAAAAAGTCCAGGTGCTATTTCCAAAGTTTTTCAAATGTCATTTTATAGAGGATAATTTAATGATTCAACATCAACAATGATAGATGCGTCACATATTTCTTTCAAACAAATATGCTAAATTCTGCTAAACTGAATTCAAAGACTTGGATTCTGTGAATGTATTTTAAGGAACTCATTTAGAAGTAAAGTACAATTTCACTTTTCGTCTTTGATTACTTAATCGGCGTAAGCTTAGTGTCATCATTATTCACTAAAACTACTCATTCATGGCTTCTCACAACCCCCCTAACATATCACTTTTATTCACATAATCTTCGCTCTCGTTTGTGGTTCTTTTTTACTAATCAGTCATTCTTCTAGAAGTAGCTGGAATCAACTTAGAGCTTCCGACTCCAACATTTATATTTGAAATCAAATTGAAAGTTGGCGCTTTGTCTTCAATGTTATATAGAAGAGACAGCAAGTTCAGCAGCTTTTTTTGCTATGGATGTTGTAGGGAAAAATTTTGCTCATTTTGAGTGCTTTTTCCCCATGTTCGCACCTCATCTTTCCTATTTACATGGATAGACTTTGGAATCGGTACTATGATGATCACTTTGAACCCACAGTAGTTGCCGATATTTTTTTGTACTAATTTCATTGGATTCACAATGAATTTTATTTTGAAGCAACGGTCCTATTCAGATTTAAATCTTTTATTACCGGCGTAAACATCTAGAATTCCAAATCCCTTGCTCAAGTAAACATATAAAATTTGCCAGAGAGGATTTTAAATGAATGGAAAAAAAATTAATATTTATGTTTTAGTGAACTATATTCATAGTTTGGATACAAATTTATCCAATCAATATATGTATATATATATATATATTAATTTCATTGGATTCATATTTAACGGTATATATATATATATATATAGGATTTTAAATGAAGATTATATTTATGTTTTAGTGAACTGTATATATATATATATATATATATATAAACTATTTCAAATAACATTCCCTTTTCTACCTCAGACGTAGAAGAAATTTAACTTCCGTAGTGCACATTTTTTACACATCCATTTTTTAGGTTGTTTAATTTGAAATAGACAGAAACTAGTGCAATATGTAATCAAAATAAAAATCTAAGAGTAGTAACTATTTGAAGAGTGTATATTATTTGCAAGAGAATTTAAAAACATGACTAATTTTGAAATCAAAACTATTCTTTTCCGTAAAGAGGTAAGTGATTTGTATGACAGATGTGTAGGTGTGTGGGTTTGTACTCATAAAAGATAATTTTTATCAAGGCGGGGGAAGGGGAAAGGATTGAGATACATTGTTATAGCTAATTAATATAAAATCAGGGAGTAATAATTGAAGTTTTCTATACATAAAAATTATATTAAATAAAAGTGAAATATTAATTAAAGAAAATAAATGAACTTTTTAACAAAATCGTATTGTGTTAGTTTCATCGACATAATTTCATTTAGTTAGTGTATGCTAAAAAGGGAGAGAAGGAAAGAAATCCAGATACTTAATTGGTGAGGCTCTTAATTTATGGAAACCTGTTTCTAATTAGTATTATTTTTATCCCCTCAAGAACAACACAAGGAATTTTTATCTCCCTCCTGGAAAAAACATGTAAAATAATAGTGCACTACACAGGTCAATGTAATTAAATTTGGTTTGGAAAGACCGGATTATGGGAAAAGGGACTAAACCAACGAAGAGAGTTCAGAAAAAAAGGAAAAATACTTTAATTGCAAGAAATACAAGATATTAGCAAATGAAAGTCATTACAATGTTACCAGATTAGCTTCATTATCAAAGACTAAAAAGATTAAGATTCCAAGAATCGGATTAAGAGCAGTAAACTAATTTTCTTTCGTTTTCACCAAGGCAGCTGAGAAGAAAACTAAGGGAAATACTTTTTTTTTTTTTTTTTTTTGCTTGGAATTTCGTCTGGTTAATGAGAATAGAAGTTTTTCTGATTTAATAAATATAACATTTTTCTAGTAGGGTTAACTATATCAGGGCTTCTAAAATTTGTTTGGTTCATAAATACTTTAAAAAATTTAAAAGAAAAACTTCAAGGCAAATCCCTTTGAAAATCGAAAATTCTAATATCCCTGTCATGCATATGCAAAAAACCCAAAAAACTTGAAAACAACGTTGTTTGAAATGTTATATTAAGTCTATATTTTATTCATCATATTTGACTCAACAGGCCTTGATGGGCTAAGGCCTTCTGCCTACTGGCAGATTTAGAAACATGAAATTTGTTTATTTTTTAAAGGACAGGTTTGTTAGCCCTACACCCAACTACCTGGTTTGTCTCTGTACTATCTTATTAGAGAGGGATCTATAGATAACAGTGGATTCCGAACCAATACAAACACCCAAGTCACCGCGATAGATATAGATAGATAGATATATAGATGATGTAGAGAGTGTGTATATAGCTGATATCAACTGGCTAAAGTATATCGTGTTTTCTCCCATACAAGAATGAAATAGTCATAAAAAAAATCCTTAACAAAATATTCCACAATTTCTAATAACGTGATTTCATTAACCAAAATGTTTTATTAAAAATATAAATTGGAATTCAATTATGCAGTGTAAAAACAAATTCAGAATAAACTAGCAAAAAATAAAATAATCATGAATGAGGATTAATTAGTTAAGGTAAGTCTAATAATATATATCGATATAGTGATTTCATACTTTTAAATACATATCATACATACATCATTAAATACATTTCATACTTTTCATACATTTCATACATTTCATACTTTTTCTAAATATAATAATATTAAGAAATTAAATAAAAGTAACTATAACAATAAATTGAAATAAGATAAATGCTTAGATAATTTAGATAAAAATTAAATATTTCAAATAGAGGTTAAAAATAAACCAAAGATTTAAACTAATAATGTCGGGTTTAATTAAACAAAGTAAAATAATATAATATTGAAGCGAGTCACTTCCCTTCGAACCTGCGAGTAAACGAAAAGAATATTTCAATTTAGGTTCAAAATAAGATTCCGCTTTCTTTCTGCCCAAATTTTTTTTTAAATTAATCCCTTTTTTTTTTCTACATTTTGGTAGAAATTGCTTTAGCCACAGTGAAAATGTAGGCAAAGGAGTTTTTTACTTAATAAGGAGGGATGGGAGCTGTGAACAAGAACAGAACAACGTGCGGTAGTACAACGTCTATTTATCTTTCTTTTGAGTTGAAAGGAAATAGGATTCTATTAAAAAAAGTCTTTGTATTACTATAGAGTTAAAAATGCAAGACCAGGACTCTTTTAAAAGATCACATTGTGCAGCTTTTAGCAATTGAGATTCAAAGTTAAAAAGACTTTGTAAACTATTAAAGGTTTCCTAGAAACGAATAGAAAACGATGGTAAATTATAATGAAAAAATGCATAAAGTACATGGAAAATGGGACACCAGTTTGGTACTTTTCTTGATTGATTTAAAATGTGTAATATTCTTTATCGATAAAAAATTTAGATGTCATAAGCAAAAGTAGTAAGGGAAAAAAACGAAATAATTTTCTTGTATTTTCTGAGTGGTGATTGCTGCGACAGTGTAATAATAATATTTGAAATTTTATTTTCATTTTCTAATTAACTGCTGCAAAATTTGCAAATCAAGACAACAAAAGCAGATAAAAAATTGTGCTTCTATATACCTCTTTAGAATAAAAATAAGATAAATGAACAGTTTTATATACGGAGAATAGGCAAATAATATTGAAAATAACAAAATGGTATAAATAACACTTCTGAAGTATAAAGTATGAATTAATATAAAATATATAAAATTATATATATTCAAGGTAAATAAAAATTAAAATTAAATAAAAAAAGTAAAGAAAAGGATATATAAATTAAAAATACAAATAAAATAAAACAAATTTAACACAAAAGAAACATCACTTTTTTCCATATAAAAATCTCCATCTCAGTAATATTTTAACTGTTAAGGTAAATATATAGAATAACAGAATTGAATTAGTTAATAAGTTAATAAATAAATAATTATTCAGTTATTATATATTCATTAACATAACAGATAAATTAAAGTACAAACAACAATTTAGGAAAAAAAAAAAAAAATTCAGACATTGAAATGAAAAAAATAAATGTGGTGAAAAATTCAACCTTTAATCAATCATTGATTAAACCCAATGGAAATCTGGTTTTAAGATGTGAATAATGTTTAATGTTTTTCCATTTTGAAATCCTGTAACACTCTTTTTTAGATTATAAAGTTAGTTTAGATAAAAAGATTATAAAGTTACTAAAAGGTGCGATAAATTAAATCTTAATTTTATCACTGAAATAAATTGTTGATTTGTTTGAACAAAATACAAAATTTAAGAATTTACTTTTTGTACGTAGTCTCTTTGCTTTACTAATAGAAAAAAAAATATTTGTTATTTTTGTATAATACAAACAAAAATAATATAAAAAGCAGCTGCAAAGAAGAAGCACGTATACGAAAAAGTATTTTCGAAATAAGTAAACTTCTAACATTAGTGAGCTACATACTACTGAAAGTTTCTATTATAGCATATATTTCACTTAAGTGAAACATATATTCGCAAACATTTTAAACATTTAATTTTAAAAATTGTAACATCATTCTATCCTACGCATAAAAACATAAAAAATTACAATTTTCTTAGAAATTGTTTATTCCTTGTTTGTTGGCGTTTCCTGTATTATGTTTATTCGTCTACAAATGTAATATATTAGCTGTGAGTATATTACCTCAAGATAACTTAAATTCGACAATAACATATACATATTGCAGTGCACGACATAACGATGAGGCATAAAAACATTCATAAAAATGTCCATCTTTTCAGAGACAGAAGGCCGAATATAATCCCTTTATAACCGAAAATGACTTTCGTTAAATATTAATATCACAAGTAAGTGTTTTTCAATAAAATAATTAAACTTAATGAAAGAATTCCCCAATCCACAACATTTTGACTTCTCAGGCAGTATTATTGTTACAATTAATTTTTGTTAATGAACACCAAAAGTTAGAGAGGTAAAGAAATCCCTACACTTAATTGATGAGCTCTTAATTTATCGAAACTTGTTTCCAATTAGCGTTTTTTTTTTATAGCCGCCAGCGCAGCAAACAGATTTTTATCTCCCTCGTGGAAAAATCATGCAAAATAATAGTGCACTATACGGAATCAATGTAATTAAATTGTGTTTCGAAAAACAAGCTTTGTGAGATAAGGAATTGGACCATCGAAGAGAGTTCATCATGAGAAAAAAAAGAAATAGTCCCCAATGATATGAAATGTTTGAAATAACAATATTGTAGAAAGCGCTACAATGTCGTCCATATCAGCTTCATTATTCCAAAGCTTAAGGTCAAAAGGATTCTGTTAAAATAATTAAAGTAATGTTCTTTCATTTTCACAAAAGCAGTAAAGACAGTATAATGTGAAATGTTTTTTTCTTCTTAATTTCATATTGTGCCTGGGAATAGCATTTTTTCATTTAATGATACAAATGAATATTTCATTAATCTCGGTTAACTAGATCAGATGTGATTGTTGATGTTACTTATTTTTTAATAAAATAATGCATTTGTATAAATGGAAAATCCTAAAAGATAACTTTAATTTAAGCTAGAATAAATCCAGACAATCGAAGAGGATAACCATCGAAAAATTATCCATTTTTTATAAATAAAATAATCAAACAAACATTTACTGGTAGACATTACTAAATTATATCACAAAGCTCATTTACAGAATTTACATTACAAAATTACATCCATTCTCTATAAATAAAACTACAATAGTAAAAAGTTTCAAATATATAATATAAGAGAAAAACAATATTTGTTTTTCAAAATATACATTATTAACATTGGCAATTATAAACATAATCAGAAATGTAATAAATTTAAACAATGTATTTTTGTTGTACAAATTACCCTCTTTTTGCTGCGCACTAGTTAAAAATAATTATATAACCAAAGTAAAAAAAAAAAGAAAAGACTCTTAAAAGATATAGCTTATAAATTATTCTGGAGCATACTCACAAGCATATCCTTTATATATATATATATAAATTGCCTATTACATGGATTTTTAAAGTAAATTGATCTATTATGGCTTGCAAGTGGTCTGTGATAACCATGATATGCAGTCTTTATTTGGGATATTATCACGATCGTGAAATTGCATATTGATGAAGAAGTGAATAAAAAATTATTGAACATTTTAAGTCTCTATTCACGCAGTAAAGAATTTGAATATTTGAGAAGGACAGGAAGGATTAGAGTGCAGTTTTATGCGAACTTTTTCAATTAGGAAAATCGTTCATTTTGCTAATTCAATTACTTGGTGAGAAGCAATTGGTGGAGGCAATGGTGGCGATTCTGAAAAAGAAGGCTAGAAAATTTGAATTAGTTGGCAAAAAATAAAAGGTGGTGTACATGAACTGCGAGATAATATTTCCAAGCTATTTTCCCTAATTACTCCTGGAACTATTTTCCCGTCCAAGCCATATAATTTAAATCTCATTTAAGGTTTACCTTCCCGATATTTCTAATTAGCGGAAGGTCCTGTAACTTGACGCACAGGTATTGACGAATGAACATTAAAAGTTTGCGCTGGTAACTTGCGAGGCAAGGTAATCATGTCCTGAACTGCCGTAATTAGTGTAATATGGGGTTTGAATTCGGTTTTTGGTCGATCTTTGATGACATTTTTCCAATACCGTGGAGAGCATTTTGTCGGATGTTTCGTAATTTACGTCGAAAAGTAGCCAATTATGTGGATCATAATTAAGAAAAATTCCATGCAGTACATTTAAAAGGAAATTTGTGAAACTTTCTGAACTTTCATCGGTGACTTAATCCGATATTTCTAATTTCTGTTTTTAGAACGTAAATAATTCATCATTCTTGTTCTCTTTTGTCCACAAAAAGAATGTTATTGTATCTTTTTCTTTTTGTTCTTAATAAATGCTCTTGTGTCTTATACTTATTGATCTGAATAAAATGCTCGTGTGTCTTATTCTAATTGGTCTGAATAAACATTATTTTATCTTATTCCCGAGTAAATGAATATGCAATTTTGATTCATTTTAAATGATTGCCATTATTTCCCTGATTCCTCGACGCAATCCGGTATTATCCTGTTTCTCCAAATGTAATAACTCCGTTACTTTAATTGTCCCGATTAGATAGGAAAACGCAGTCATTTAGATAGCATTACATTGAGATTACAATAATTCCCAAATGATTTCTATTTCCAAATGAAATAATTATGAAGATTTCTCCATTCGAATTGAAATCGCAATATTTTCTAATTCATGGAAAATATAAATTAAATTCGTATTGCACAGAACGAGTGGATGGACCTCATTCAACCCATCTCCATTTTACTCCTTTACTTAAAAATAAATATAATTTGACTTTGCGCCGGAAAGTTTTGAGGTTTTGAGGAAAGGTTAAAAATGGAATAAGATCCATCATTTGTATATTAAAAAGGCATTATCCTGTTTCTCGAAACATAATACCTCCATTTCTACGACCTCCGTTGTCCTGATCCGATAGAAAATGTAGCCATTTAGATAGTATGACATGGAGATTACAATAATGATGATTACTCAAATGATTTCCATTTCCAAATGACATAATTGCCACGATTTGTCCATTCGAACTGAATTCGCAACATTTTCTAATTCATGGAAAATAGAGATTAAATTCTAATTATACAGATCTAGTGGATGGAGCGCATTCGGCCCATTTCTATTTTACTCCGTTTACTTAAAAATATAATTTGCGTTTTCGCTGGAATATTTTGAGGTTTTGATAAAAGGTTACAAAAGGAATAAGATCCATCATTAGTATTATTAAAAGTTAATAAATAAATATTATTTTCTCAATTTTTTCTATGTATTTGCAAGCTGTAATATCATATCCTATATCAGTAATATGTTATCCTAGGTAAAGGATCCCTACGTGTGTAATTTTTTTACCTCTATTATATTTTTTTCCAAAAATATATTCCCTTTTAATATTGCCCTGTTTATGAAGTAGTTATTGCCCCAAAATATAGTAAAATGCGAAAGACAGTTTGATTAACAAACATTTCTCTGCATAATTAAATATATATATATATATAGAGAGAGAGATATATATATATATATATATGTAGAAAGATACTATTTCTAAATAACATATATCGTAAAACTTTTTCTAAATAAAAGTTTAGTTATTAATAAAATTAAAACGAATAATAAAATATTTATGGAATTAGCTTGATGTCTTGCAACAAGTTCTTTATTTTCTATTTTATTATATCGTATACTATTTATTTTTTTTATTATAGGTTTTTTTTTTTTTTTCCAATGGCAAGGGAATACAAAAAAGGAAGGAAGTAGAAAATAAAGAAAATGTAC